>DWNA01003061.1:0-10602 GCA_018249835.1 Heliconius besckei
GTTCGGAGTGACTGAACACTAGGTTGCCTCTGCCTACCCTGCTGTGTGCGGGTTACAGCGTGAAATTGATTTAATGTTTACGAGATATAATTTACTCGTTTTTAAATAAGTTTGGATTGTTTAGCGTCACGCTCCATTAGCAGAGGCAACCTAATGTTAAGTCACAGTTGACAATTTTCCGCCGAATTGTGGACATTTTGGCATTGCGTGTTAAGTTTGCTTAGACACTAGAGCGAAGAAATGAAAATATTACATATTTTCATCATTTCCTCGAGTGGAAATCGAACCCACAACCCTTCGCGCACAGTTACAGTCACAATTTGTGCCCCTGCGCACGACTGGCCCCTAAAAAAACTTAGTCAACGTAAGCTAATTTAAAAACAATCATAATAAAAAACTAAAAGAACAGGTATACCTATACAAACTAATCTAACAGCTAACATACCGAATGATGTTTTATTAAAAGGTATTTTGTTGAAATATGCATTATGTGGGGGGTTGGAGGGGGAGCTGGAGGGGTGTAGGGGGGAGGGGGAGTAGTGGTTAGTCGATCGTCAATTAATATTAACTTGGAATCTGTGGGATTCCGCGCCGCTGTCCGAATTTTATAGCGGCGGGCGCCACCCAAGCCGTGGAAGAGAGTTGTCTGTGGAGTAGACTTTACATGGTGTCTTTTTAGATATTATGAAGGTACCTATAAGAAATTTATGATTGTATTGTAATTGTTACATTTAATGAGTTGGTTTTTTAATCCGATTTTTAATATCCTCAAATCTGTTTTTAAAAAACTAATATAATAAAATATCTTTTGTAAAGTATATGTATATTTTAATATACAAACCAAGATCGCATTAGGATATTTTTATATTATACTGAATCCTTACAACAACGGGGCAAAGGAGTGCCAAACGCTGTGGTGAAAGATGGCGTTACAAATAACTTAGCGAATGTCGACTATGAAACGACACCGAAGCGACAATATTTAAGTCGACGATATATAAAAATGTTCTGCTTCTTCTACTGAGTGATGGACAGACAACTAACAGTTAGAACTTCTGGACTTTACTAGTGTCTAGGAACCTCATCTTAAGACATTCCCAACTAAACGCCACTTTCTGCATTAGGGGAGTGCCTGGGAGAGCAACGACTAGTAGTTATAATTAAATTAGGCCTTCTAAAATAATTTAGCCATATGTAAGGTTCCTCTCCACCCCACCCGTGTCCAGAGCGCGGCGCCTAGGCCGCAGCGAGCGGCGCGTTGTTCCGACGTGCTCCATTATTTATACGCGACTCTCGACATAACATATAATAACGTACAAACGCACGGCCCTCCTTGTAGGCGATTGTACGATGTTTTTTATATATATATATATATATGGTATAGCTATAGGTTTGATTTTCGGTTGCACGGTATATCCCGTATATGGCAGGTTTGGTAGGGGAAGCCCAGTGTTGAGACATTCCGTTTCCTATTTTCCATCGAATTCTGGTGTTGCATGTTGAGTGGTGGAACTCAATGGCGTGCCAGAGTGAAGAATTAGAAAATATTATAAATATATTTTTTTATTCGATTGGGAATTGAACCCACAACCTTTCCCAGTCACACGCTCGTTCCCTCCTCCTTGATATCATAACTAACAGCATAACTCAACATAATTTAAATACTTTTTAGAAAAACGCACCTCTCAGAAACTCCATACCCTCACTGCACGTATGACTTAGTTGTTCAGAGCTTTTTGACGGTTTCCAAGAGGCGGGTTTCCTTCCCTAAGAGTGAGTGAGAAGAGTCATCATAACTTTTTAAATATTAAAGTATTAAAAACACAAATACTATAAATACCGTTACATCGGTCCTTGAATTGCTTAAATAAGTAACTACTTTAATATACGTAACTTAACGCTAATATGCACCCAAAAGCGTACCGTAAGCTGCAAATGCAATCGTAACTAAGCTGCACTTCTATTGTATTTTGGACCGACAAAGCTACAAAAGACCAATGAAAGTTTAACATTTAAATACTATTACTGTTATAATAAATGTCTATACAGAAAGGAAAGTAGAAATTCTTGTTCGGACCCTTCCTAAACGGACGCAGAGATGGAAATTAAAATTAATTGCGTTTAATTGAGTTGTAGGGATATGTTGATGTCTTATTCTGTAAAATTGTAGTTGAGGTATGTAACTGGTTTGTGTTTAGTGTAACTATGAAGAGATGTAAAAAGTTAATTTAATCTAGAATACAAAAAAAAACTCTTTAAAAATATTCTATAGGTATAGCGGCTGAAATACTTATATTACAAGAAATGTCTATTTAAAATCATGTTTATTTTTTTGTTAAAATACTGTTTTAATTTCTTTACAATGTTTACTCCTATCCTCAGTAAGTACTCGGTAAAGTTTTCTGGAATATAGTTTTATGCATGGATTTAGCACCAGTAAAAGCCATCACAAAAAAATCTTTTCAATATGCATATTTAGTTTGCTAACTTATTAACTAAACAGACCAAACTGTATGTATAGGTGTGGCCTTCGTGGAGAATGAGAACAAGCACGGGAATTCATTATTATTTATCAATATTTTCATTTTCCTCGCTCTGGTACCAAGTCCGCCACTCAGCAGGCAATGCCTCAAAATACGATGTAAAGTGGAAAACGGAGTGTCTTGAGGCTAGGTTCCCTCTGCCTACCCTGGTAAATGAAAGATACAGCGTGCATCTCAATGAAAAAACCAAACTGTATACCGACCCTTACATCAAAATGAGGAAAAATAACCGGAGATATCGTAAACACTTTTTTTACATCTCCAAAAGGGGTACCGATAAATCATAAACACAAACATCAAAACTGATTAACATTTTTTTTTCTACCACAGATCACTTTCAATCTACTACCGACAGAAGATACTATGAAACCGATATTTAATAAATAAAAAAAAAAACTTATTTTTTTATTTTGGATGTATGTTCGTAGATCCCATGTCACAATCATGTTTACTAGAAACAATGAAATGTGATATTAGAAGAAGAGTTCTTTTTTTAAATGTAATATTCATTCGCGCGTGCGACAGCGTTGGCGGTAAAAAAGAAAGGGAGCTAATTAAAAAGGTAACATTCCAAATTCAAATGTCTGTCAATAATTGAAATCGATAAGTTTTTAATGGATGTTTTTATTATTGGACGTAGGTCGTGATATGTGAAGCCGATGGATTTAAAAAAATAAATAGAATCACAGAATGAGATTGTGTTTGTTTTTGTTTTAATAAAAAAAAAAATTGTTATTTGGTAAGGAAATGTTGAAATACTAAGTAAGAAAATAGTTAAGTTCAACGTAGGTTGGTTTTCAAATGGTTAGTTTCTAAGACGATGAAATGAAATAAAAAAAAATAGATTCTTTACATATACAAAGATTTCATTTAAAGTAATGTTTGCTTTTTTCACTTTAAAAATATATTATAGTAGATACGTTCAGGTTATTTAAGCTACTTGACAGTAAAAAACAAAAAAAAACTTTTTCTTTTTTAAATTCTTTCTTTAATTTTTTAGTTTATTTATTCTAGAAGTAGTAATATTCTCTAATTTAATAAGAGAATTAGTGTTTAGTTATTCAAAAGAGGCTTGTTTCCTACAACAAATCTTATCATATATAATCTATATTCTACTGTCAAACTATCACAGTATAATCTCTGCATCCACCAATAGTATCGAGGAATATGAAGAACATAAACTAGGTGTTAAATTTAACACCATTTAACACAATCAAAAATGCACCTTATCTAAATAACATAAAGTATTATTTGAAACAGCAAACTAATACAATAGAACAGAAATAGCATTCGATACTAAACTGTAACGCAAAGTCGTAGAGTCGAATGATCTTTTTCAGTGTATAGAATTAAAGGCGTCAATTTTCACACCTAAAAGCTACAAGCGAATTTAAATTCTATGACAGTGTAATAGAGTGTATTTTATATTATTTTATGATATTACGATAAGTTCTTTTGGTGTTCGTTCGGAAAGGTGTCGTATTTCTCGCGCTTGGTGTGAAGGGTCTTCGTACTGGCACCGGATTGGTCGTGGTGGAACTAGGTGTTGATTAATAGAGATTGAATCTACTTGTATAGCTGGATGTAGAATCGAAAACTATCGTCCTCCCACCATAGAGAATTTCTTATAAAGTTAATTCAAGCATAAGCAAGATTTTTACATAAAAAAAATATTAAAAATAAAGGTAAAATTCGATAAGCAAACAAAAATTTTAAATAATAAATTAAATAATAAATAATCACTACAAAACCAATTCCTTCTATTTGTCACCAATTAAAAAAAACAAGTAAAATAACTTAAAAGGCATTACCAAATCTGGTATAAAATATCAATATATAGTCTATTCCATTGAATTCCACTAAATCCCGTTGTAAGTCAGATGGGGGGGAGCGGGGACAGTTGGGAGGTAATCGCCTTACTGGACCTCAGCGGCTACGTCGTTTGTGGCTACAATTAATGGGTAGTCTAGCTACTTATTAGATATATTGTATGTGGAATCAATAAATTCCTATACTTAAACATTAATTTTTAATAAATATTTGCTTTAATAGTACACATGTGGATAAAGTAAATTGAGTTATGTGTTGAAATATAATGGCGGCGTTGAGTTTAGCCACTCAACATACAATGCTTCCAGAATTCAGGAAAATGGAGAACGGAGTGTCTTAACACTGTGTTTTCAGGTACCCTTAGCCTAACTTTAAAAAAAAAGTCAAATAATAGACTAAGTCTATCCTAAATTTTAGCTCCAGGAAGTACCAGTATAGGCGAGGGTTGAACTATATGGGGTGTAATCGCCTTGCTGGACTTTATAGTCTGTATAGGTACTTAAAGTTTTGTGGTTATTTGTATGCCTTTTCATATAAGCACGATTTAAATTGTTTAGTTTTGCTATTATTATTGGAATTAATAGTCTAGTCTCGCAAAAGCCAGGTTAGGTGGAGGGAACCTTGGAACCTAATGTGTGACTTCGTTTCCATTAAGATACTTCCGTTTCCCATTTTCGACAACGTAATATTATTTGAATGATAGATAATATTAGGAAGTTAAGATTTTGTCATCAATGTAGAGTTAATTTCGACATCTCTACATTCAACATCATTCTCTAAATGGATAAAAATATTAAAAGAAATTCAGAGAACCCAAAGAAACAGAAAGAAAAGAAAGAAATCTCTATATAAAATGCATTCTCCTAAAACGCTGACGCAAAACACCAAAATCCTCAAAAATATTATACTTCTCAGTTGCACATAAAAGTGGATATCGTAAAATCCACTGGAAGCTGTTTGGGACGGCGCTATAATAAATACAGTAGGTATACTATAGTTATAGAATAAGGCACCCGGGGGGTGATTTTGTAGAACCATTTCACGGGGCAAGATATAAATGAAAGATGTAGAGAAGTTGGAGGTTGTTTTTGTGAATGTTCTGGTCAAATTATATACTTAATTAACAATAATTTAGGTAAAAATATTATAAATATATATTTATTTTATCCCGCTACAGGTTGTGGGTTCGATTTCGATGGGCTTATTTGAGACAGTAATCCCTTATTACAATACTTATTTTTTTAAAGTTATGTTTATTGCTTATTGCTTAAATCTAATAAAAAGAAAATGAACAATGAAAGAAATAGAGCTGTTTGCTATTATGCTGTCAACTTAATTTACAAAAAAAAATTAAAATGAAGTTCAAAACAATACAATTAATGATAAAAAAACATTGTCATCATCATTATCACCAAAAATAGATTTTTTCTCAATATTCTACATAAATTGGTATATAATTCCAAAACGTCCAAAGCAAGTTCGGTCGCTACGTGTACAGTCGTGCAAACCACAAACGTGGTGGAATGTGGGGTACCCACCCTCTGTGACGTCCTGTCACTGACAAATGGTCCGGAGGAGCCGACCCGGACACCCTCTTGAGTTTCACAGGGTAGGAAAGCCATGGAATCTATTTTTATATGTAATATTTTTTTTATTTTAAAGTGAAAGGTGATTAATAGCGTATGGACATCGTCTGGCTGGTATTCGTGGTGGATGTGGGTTCGATTTCCATTCGTGTACCAGGTTTTTATGACAGGATTTGTCCTGCGGTGTAAAGTTCCGCCGCTCAAAACACTATATATTGATAATTGGACGGAAAATGGAGTGTTTTAACACTAGATTCGCTTTATCTGCCTTGTTAAATGCAGGACGATGATGTACAAAATATACCATTACAAGTCAATGAAAATTATAAATATTCCTGTAATAATCCTTCATATTAGGCAGGATTTAAGTATAAAACTTTGACAATTTATTTAATTTAACTAATAGAACTCTGTTAATAAAATTTTAGGTTTTTGCGATTATGATGATATGAAAAATTATTTTTCTCAATATAATCAAATTTAAAAGAGAAAAGGAGAAGAGAAAAGAGAAAAAAAAAACATATTTATAAACTAGATTTCAAAATATTTTATGACTATATAACAATAACCTTACATCAAACAATTTCTTCTTTTGACATTCCACAAAAAAAAAGAAACAAAATAAAGAAACCCTCTGTAACACAGCCACTGTGCACCAAGTCGGGAGGGTGCTATAATTTCATAGGACGGGCGTCGGTCGCTTATCTCGGGCGCTGGCTGCAGGCGCCGCTAACATCGCCTCGGGAACCCACCCCCACCCACACTCCCACCCCCACCCCCACTACCACCCGGTACGGATATTGGAAATTTCGATATAGACCACATACTTTAGCATCGGATCTATCTAAGGTTTTTATCACTAGCGTTTTTGTGTGACCTTTTGATGGACCTTTTATATATATGTATCTATGTATATATAAAGCTTGAATATTAGGTGGAGAATTATTAGAGTATTTTTGGAGAATTTATTAAAAAAAGGAAATATTTTTTACTCGTTATTTTCTGTCCAGCCATCTAAAAGATTATCTTAATAAAAAATATTTACTCAATTGAGATTCAAATTAATTAGATATATCGTTCCACTAATAAGCTATCTAAGAGGAACAAGCGTGTGACCGTGAACGTGACAGTTGTGGGTTCGATTCCCACTCGACTGTTTAATATTTTCATTTCTTCGCTCTGATGTAGAGCAACGGAATGCTTAGCACTACCATGAAGTTATGATGAAGTTATTTTTTTTAAATATTAATAAAAACAATTAAAAATAGTTTTAACTCTTATTATACCTATAGATTCCATACAAGAATTGTGCCTCATATGACGACAGTTTTGTGAACAGCATTATGAATATTCATTTATCTACATCGAGAGATAATGAAGTCACTCTCAAGAAACGTCAGCGAAAATCTACCGCTTTAAACCATTGTGGCTGAGCTAGATATATCGTTATGGTCTGTACCCATCCCGGAACAGATTTGTGCCCACCCCAGAAATTTTAGTAGCAGAACTTACACTCATAAATCCAAAAAAAACTTTAACTGCTTCAACATATCTCTTCGAAGCTTAGATCCAGGAAGCCTGGAAAATATCTCTAGATCCATCGTGGTGCTGGGGCTCGCGAGGAAATTATATATTTAATATTTTCATTGCTCTGTTAAGTAGAGGCAAAGTTCCACCACTCCACACGCCATGCCTTGAGAATTTTACGGAAAGTGGGTAACGGTGGTGTCCTAATGGGAACAGAACTTCTTAAAACTAATCCGGAAATAATTTATTATTTTTTAATAGAAACGAAACATTTTTTTTTATCTTTTATTGTCCATACAAACGAAGTTATAGGCTACGACTCCTATGCTATAAAACTATTCGAAGTAAATAGAAAAAAAATGAATATTTTATTTAATACCTTTGAAAGTAATATGAAAAATATCTTTTTAAACAAACAATCTAAACCACAGTACTAGAAGGGTTCCTCAAAGACAATAAGAAAACAGTCAAAAATTAATGAGTTCAGTGCGCGAGTACCCTTACGCCCTGCGTGAGACATTGAGTAATGTCCCAACACATTATAAGATATATCTATCTATCTATCTAGAATACCATAGAAACCACCCCCCCATACAATTTAGATCTATATCTATATCTATATTAAGTCTATAGCTTTGTTAGAAACAGAGACATGATCTTTGCTATTGTGAAAGAAAAACAATGAAAATTAAATATAATTAATTATATTTATAGTTTTATTTTTTTTATAAGCATATCTTTATAATGGCTATGGGTTCGATTTCTAGTCGAGGTAATGAATCATTTTGATACTTTCATTTCCTTTTTCTTGCAACAAGTCTCGAAAATTCAGCCGTAATTGGCGAACATAGTTACTTAACAATAGGTTCCCTCTGCCTACCCTAGTATATGCGAAAAAGTATGCTTCGGGGTAGTTGGTTAGCTTAGGTTAGGTTGTCTGATATATAAACTTTAGGTATAGTTAAGCAAAAAGCTAAAAAAAATCCAATTAATGTAATAGAAGACGATAAACTGATAGTATATACGTACTGAGCTTTATATAATAAGCTTTATATGGATAATGCTATTTAAAACACTTATATTACAATGTATTTACAATGTTGCTTAAAAATGTTAGAAATAGGTAAAAAACTATTTTTTATTTTGTATTTTAAGCCTTTTCTGTCTTTTTTCTTCTATGATATTCTTCTTCTTCTTCAGTTTCACGCTGTATTGGGATACATGCCCACTCTACTATATGTAGGTATATAGCAGGGTGGGCATAGGGAGCCTAGTTTCTGCCAATTTTTTGGGGCTTTGTGGGTCTTGTTAAATGGCGGATTCCAACGTAGCAGTAGTTGTTTTGTTACCAGAGCAAAGAAATTAAAATATTAACAATGAATAATTCACTGTATGTGTTGAGAACTTAAATACTATTTTAGTCTAATATCTTCCATAAATATGATATTTTTGTTGAGTCATATTGATTTAATATACTTAATAAATTATTTTCATTTCTCCCTTTTAGTAGATCAAACACGGAAATCAACATGCTTTATTTCGAAACTGGGTCGAAAGTTGAAAACGGAGTGTCCTAACACTAGGTTTTCTCTGTCTTTCCCACTGTGTGCTTCTAGAGTGAAGCTAAAAATAAAAACAAATAGTAAAAATATTATATACCTACATATTTTTTTACCATTTCCTTTATTTACCCACTACTTACATAAGAAAATGTGTCCACATGGAGTTCCATAACATCAGAAAACGCTGATGCTGTTCGGACCTTCATAAAACCCGAGTCTAGTCGGAGCATAAAAATACAGATAAATAAAAATATAAAATGAAATATGAAATGAAAGTGGTGCGGTAAGAAACTCGCGATCCTTTTCGATGTGTCTGTATTTGAACAGAGAATGAATGGAGACGTTGTTGGGTAAAGAATTAATAAATTTGAAATTATGAAAAGAAATATTAGTAAAATTTCAGAGGGAACCTAGTGTTAAGTTATTTCATGCCTTAATTTCCGTCCATTGTAGAGGTATTGCATGAAAGAAAGATTAGTACTATTAATAAATTAAACAATATAATATTACTTAGTTCAGGTTCTCATTGAAAAAAATATTTACGGTACAAAAATTATAATATTGTAGTAGTGATATACATATAGCTTCAAGCCATATCCCGCACACAGCAGGGTAGCCAGAGGGAACCCTAGTATTTAGACACTCCAATTCCACTTTCTACCAAATCCTGGCGCCGTTGCGTGTTGACTTACGTAACCCAACGCCGCGTTTCCCCTCGACACCAGAACAAAAGATTGAAATTAGTAAATATGAAATTTATTTTATATATTTAACTATTCCAGGTTATTTGCTATCTCAGCGTATAGTACAGTCCGTAACAACCTGAAGGCGCCATGGGTCAGCGAGCTCTCCCGACGCGTCTGTATGCACGCGCGGGCTTACGTCACGTTACTACCTACTGGTGCAAGTATAAACGAGGGTTTAGAATTATTATAATAAAATAGCTTTTTTGAGGCCATTCGTGCACCTGTGCGTGACTGTGAACGACAGGTCATGGGTTCAATTTACGATCGAACAAATTAATATCTATTTTTTTTTTAATTTCTTAGCTATAATAACAAAATCTCTAGAGTTCAGCGGTAAGTGAAGTCTTAATGGGAACGGACTATCTTACTAGGTACAAAGGTTTCCTTTCCCTACCCTGCTATCTATGGGATACAGCGCACATCGTTTCGTTCAATGTGGGGTAAATGTAAAATATCTTTTCCTATATCAATGCCACGTCTATTTTCTACTCTATGACACGTAATGTGACGTGAGCGTCGTGACGGTGCGGAGGGTAGTCAGTACAAAGACGAGACGACGCGCACTCTGAATTCTATATCACCTACCCTCTTTATATTTGTATAAGTTTTATATACAATATTTTATTTATATGTATTTAGTAATTTTTATTTGAATTTATATTTTTATTTCTTCGCTCTGGTGTTGAGGTTGAGGCGTTGAGTCCGCCTCTCAACACGCAATGTGGGAACGGAGTGTATTAACACTAGGTTCCTTCTGTCTATCCTGCTGTATGTGGGATACAGCGTGAAGCTGATTTAATTTTATGTA
>DWNA01003062.1:0-10597 GCA_018249835.1 Heliconius besckei
TTACCTGTTGTGAATGTCATTTATTCCGTATAGAAGCGCCTGTGCCCCTTTTAGGCTTTTATAGAGTAGTAAAAATTGTGCTTTCATTTGAAATGTTGATGACAAGAACAATCTGTATAATTTTAAAAATATATATTTTAATTTAGTTTTTATTATATACGTTTTGTAAGCTCCAGCGAAAATGAGATGCCGTGCGTTTGCACTTATATGTATTTGTTGACAACTTATTGAAATAAATGAAGGTAGAAATTATTGATAAGAAGTTGAAAAAATAGGCCTTTGCGAAAATCCTTGTGAGCAACTTAACCACACCTACAATTTTGTATAAATAAATTGACCTGATTGAATTTAGATTTTCGATGTGTAAAATTATTTTTTTGTGTACTATGAGGTGACCTAGCAAAAGACCTGTGCTAATATTATAAAATATTGAGCCTCGAGGTGACTTGGATACACCACAAACACTAATTGTAAAACTAGTAGTAGTGTGTGTATAAGGGTGATTCGGAAAAGATTTCTTTAAAACGCTATCACTTAAATCTTAAATATATGTACACAATAAAAATAAAAATTATTTCCAAAATTAGAGGACCTGTTTCCTTTGTAAACAAAACATACTGCCAGCGGCAGGTTTCAGCAGGCGTGAGGACGCTCAGGAGAGGCCGTGTTAGTAAACTCGTGTAAAAGAGGGTAGATGTAAGTAAAAAAGACTATAAAAATGGAATTGTGTTAATCGAGGCAATTGCATATTGGAAAGAAACTCGTGTGAGATATGGTTATTTGGTGATACATATCAATTATTACAATGACGTAGAATCTATTTCCGAAATAATTTAGAAACATATAGACGATGTGTGTTTTTATCTTGTGTTTAAAAACGCCGCTTCCGTGTAACTCTAAGAAAGCTTGAGTATCCCATATTTAATACCTCTTTCCATGAAAAATCCTCCAAATTTCAAGCAGTGCGCTTATGGAACTCACTACCTGACTAATACTGTCTGGCAATCCATCTCTAAATACTTAAAATCAAATTAAAATAACATTTTCTTAATCTCAATTAGTATCTTTAGTAGTCGCTTTGTCTTTTTCTTTATTAATTTTCTTTTTCTGTTTCAACTCTTTTATGTCATTGTATATATTTATATTTTTGTATGTTTGTATAAGTATATTTATGTAGATATAGTAATATTGATTAATATTATGTATATTTGTATGTAGATTTATTATGATTACTAGTTGACCCGTCCGGCTACGCCTGCTTGAACTATAAGAATATTTATTAAATATATTTATTAAATTATTTTCAGTTTTCAATAGAATAAGTAAGAAAATATAAGCCTAAATACCAAAAAGAATAATAAGTAGAAACATATTATTAAAAAAAATATCTGAGTTATTGAAATGAACCAACAAAAGAAGTAAAACTAACTAAAGGATATTCTTAATATTACAAAAAGTACCTAAAGTTTTCCGTGCGTGCGTACATACTTGTAGATATCGACTCTTTGAAAGAACTAAACATTTCTCTATATTAAATAGGATAATTTTTGTAAGCAATATCAATCATATAAATATCAATTACAAACAGCAAATAATTACATAAACATTAATAAGAGTTCGAAAATGTATGAAAATTTACAAAACCATCAACGTCATCTGCCCGTTCGCGTCGGTCATACTCATACTATTCCGCTCGAAGGCTAGGTCATTCCGAATCAGTGACATCTCCTTAATTATTTATTAGAATGTTATACATCAAACTATAATTTTAATCTAGAGGAAATGCTAAAAGTGGCTTTTATTTTTATTTTTATAAGGAATTCATCCATCAAAATATAAGTTCATTTTGGGTGACGTTTTCTTAAAACAACAAACAAACTTTGCAAACTGTTCCCTAGCAACGACGGTTGTTATTAACATGGCAGAATAAATTGCATGTCAAATTAGAAAGTATTTTAATTTATTAGTACATATGTATAATGTAATGTTATATATATAGCCTATATCTAGCACTTCTGAAGAATGCTGCTTTCATACAAAACAAAAACATAGTAAACCGGACCAGTAGATCCAGAGATCTTAGCGTTCAAACAAACAAACAAACTCTTCCGCTTTATTATATTAGTAAAGATTAACATACATATAATATTAAAATACCGCACCCGAATCATTTCTTTTAACATATCCTACATTCAGGGGTTTCTGGTAAAATAATCTATTAGAGATAAGTTATCCATTGTACACATTATTTCTGTTGTCATAAGTTTTCTGTACTTTCTTTCTTGTGTGGTACATACATAAATGAAAAAAAAAGATTAATAAAATACAAAAAATATTTGTTTATAACATCAATATTTATATATTTCTAAGCTTTATTCGAATTTAATATTCTCATAGCTTCTCTGTGGCCCGAGTCACTTGCTCCATGAACTGTTGCAAAGTGTATCACATCCGTTGCTTCTCCAGCAAATAGAACTTTGGGATTCTCCTCAGCGTCTACAAGGGGTTTCCCGAGTACAGCTCTCGCATTCGGATACTCGTGTACGACTAAGCCATCGAAAGTGTACGTTCCACGAGTGAATGGATTTGAGTACCATGTGGATCTGAAAATATTATATAAACAATTAATAATAATTCTTTTCACAAAAATAAACAGACAAGCGCGTCGGGCTCGCCCACCGAGGGTTCCGTAAACAATTTGAAAGTCTCTAGCTCTAGCTTTTTCTGTAATTCATGCTTAGGGGCTCAGCCTTTTCATCTGATACCTCACTAGAACTCGCTTTAATACTAAATTATACTGCCCTTTTGAGGCTATTATTTTAAGAATTTAACTATGCATAGCATACTATGGTAGTACCAAATTTCATTATTCTAGGTCAACTGTTGTTACCCTATGAACTTTTATTCTCTTTATCGTGTCGAAATATCTATGCGTTTTTACGATATAAACAGCCATATCTTTTTATAAAAAAATGTAGAAATACGATTTTTTCAGTAATGCAAAGTACAATAGATCTGAGGATATAATCTCCAAGCCTTCCTGAGATCCTTCTTTTGAAAAACAGTCAGACAGACGGACAATATAATGATCCTATAACGGTTCCTTTCGGTTTCCTTTAAAGATACGGCACCTTAAAAATAATAACGATATTGAATAATATTCTTAAATTACAATAAGATCTTTAAATTCACCTATGAATAGCTATTGGCTTTATATTTCTCGTAAATATATATCTCGTATGTATGTAGTAACTCGTCGGCGCCGTCGTGGCGCAGCGGCACAAGGGTGTGACTGTAACGCAGCGGTTGTGGGTTCGATCCCCACTCGAGGACGTGAAATATTTACTTACGTTTATATTTCCATTTCTTCGCTCTAGTGTCGAGGCAAAGCGCGGCGTTGAGTTCTGGAAATAAGCACGGAATGCCTCCAGAATTCAGCAGAAAGTGGGGAACGGAGTGTTTGCCTACCCTGCTGTGTGAAGCAGGATACAGCGAGAAGCTGATTAAAAATTTTTTGATTAAATTACATAATAAAAGTTAAAAATAAAATAAAACATTTTAATATGTTAAATTAGAAGCTTATGTAGCTCCGTCCTCCATAAGGATGAATGAAAGAAAGATGAATATCGTGGAGATGCGCTCTTTTCGTAGGGTATGCGGAGTCAGCTTAGCTGATCGAATCCGCAATGAAGAGATACACAGTATGGCAAGTACTAGCGAGGATGTCACGGTAAGAATGAAGAAGAACGTGATCAGCTGGTTTGGGCACGTCGAAAGAATGATGGAAATGGCAATGGCAATGATGGAAAAGTGAGCGGTAAGAGAGGTAAGAGGAGACCTCGGTTGATCTTTGAAAACACAGTATCAAAGATACTAGAGGAAGGTCACGTAAAAAGCATGAGGATCCCCCGGAGGGCATGTATGAAGAGGTTGATGACAGTGGACGAGGCGAAAGAGGTATGTAGAGTACTCTGACTACCGCGCTAGGGACGAAGCGTGAAGATATGTATGTATGTAGAAGAGTGATCCTATAAGGGTTCATACGCGCTAAAAAAAACCGATTTCTAATGTTAATACTTTAGAAGTTTCCAACAAAGTCATATTTGTCCACAATTTTATAATAATCACATTTACCTACCGTATCATCCCAGTGGGCTCCGGTATCGTCATATCTTTGCCCAAAAATTGACGCAAAAGTTCCATAGATTTATTTTTAACAATGTCTTCTGGCAATGATTCTACCTGTAAAGTAATAGTATGTAGGGTGATTTTTTTTCATTTTGGATTTTCCACACCACACTCTTGTTTTGTCTATATCTTTATTTTTATTAAGTATTTTTTTATGATTTAGAATTTACTCTAACAGAATAATATCAATTTTATAAAAAATATGAAGAAATCGTGGCTCGAGTGTGGGATAATAAAATATTCAACATTTTCATTTTCTCGTTCTGGTAACGGTAAAATTCGGTGGAGAATGAGTGGGAAGGGTCTCAATGGGAACGGAGTATCTTAACACTAAGTTTTCAGGATTCAACAAAATAAAACTAACGTATTTAGTATTTTCACCACAAGTCCACAGGGTTACCGTGTTAGAGGAACCGGCTGGAGTCGATACATCTCGTATTTTCGTCAACCAGGTGTCATTGCCAAATTTTTCTTTATCACCAGGTAAATAGAACAACTTGTAACTCTCGTCACGCACCCATCTTTTTGGGAATGAGAATATAATTTTGCCTATAAGTCCAATGACCACTTTGTCTATTGCTTGTATTTTGTCCAGCGGCAGCGATGGTGAAAACAGCGAGGTGTATCTGAAAATGTTATAATTATGTTTTATATAGCTTTTATTAGTATATTTAATATGTTCGTTTCTCGCTCCTATTCTTACATGTAGTTGCGACTAGAGCCAATAGTAGAATAGTAGTCAGACCTTCGTTTCTAATATATATATTGTTAGAAATAATGACCATAGAGATGATATCAGGACGACTCTAATCACTGGCTGCCACTTTTATGGACTGTCAACGGCGAGAAAAGATCGCTTACCTCACTCTGCCCGATGAATTCTTTAGAACTGGATATTGTTATTAGACTAGATAATTCCCTTTGGTCGTTTAATAATTATTTGAAGCCTTGTTTTAATTAATTACCTTTCCCACTTTATTCAATATTTCCAATACTTTCTTACAATATATTTATTTTATTTCTTAGTTTTCTTATAGTTATTTAGTTATTTTTCGCGTCACTTTGCACCGCATTATGCCCTCACTTTTAATTATATCCTTCCGGAATCTGGTTGCTTGGAAGAGATCACTTGTAGTGATAAAGCCGCTTTTGTGTATCTTTTTAAGTGTGTAAAAAGACTTTTATCTATCTATCTATCTAACTTTGGTTAAATTATAAAGCTCAATTTTTTATATTTTTTTGGCAGCAATATTAGAAATGACTTTGCCCATTGCCAGACATTTTGCATGGTTTTAATTCACTGCCTAATCCTATAAGCCTTAAATCCCAACAAACATATTAAGAGCTTATAATATTTTTGAGGTAATGTTTGCCGATGGAACTTGAGAACCTAGGTCTACGAGTGTGTATTAAGACACACCGTTCCCATTAGACAGTTCCGTTCGCCAATTTTCGCCGAATTCTGGAAGCATTGCGTGTTGAGACTTAAGAGGCGGTGGTTGATGACGTATAAGTATTTGTTCGCAAATTGAAGCCTAATCCCAAACTTTTCTTGAACAGACCGAGAATATTAAGAATATTTTATGAATACAATATACTGTACATTTTTACAAATTTAATGATTAATGCACTGATTTGAACTAACAAGTATAACATATCCCTTATGTTTTGTTTTGGTTATAATTTGAAATATATTTCATAAGAAGATGTGTACTAAGTCTACCTTTCTTTCAATACTCCAAGAGAGACGGTAACAATAACATTATCAGCTATATACACGTCGCCATCTTTACATATCACCTCAACACTTCCGGTAGAGTTCCGGGGCCATTTTATCTCAATTACCTCTTTATTTAGTTTTATATCTAAATTTGGGTAACCAGGGCCTTTATTGTATTTATTCTGTTGGGAGGAAAAAAATTATTATAAATACAAAAAATAATTATAAATACAGAATTTATGTTTTTCATAAACCTAGAATAAACACTACTACTCCTACTACTTCCTACCTATCTTACTATAATGTTAGCGACCTATCACACGCTTGTGCTTGTAACACGATTGGCCTCAAACATATAACCAGTCAATAATAAAATTCTTAACTTACCAATATGATATCAAAGAAGGTCTTGTACCCATGTCGATGCCAGGTCGTGGCTAGGTTCCCGTCTATGTCCCTATAGTGCGACTGAGCGCTGATGTCATTCCAATCGTTGGACGCGATATCATTACTTATGAGTATATTTAACATTTCAAACGTTTCATTCAGAAACGCCTCATCTTTCTGTACTTCCGCGTGATTTTCTTTAATATAGTCGAGTAAGCTAAAATAAACGTAAATAGTAAGTAACAAGTGAATTATAAACACAAAAACTCGACTTCATAAAATTTATTTATTAATGTATCCAGCCTCACTCGCGTCTATTCTTGCGTTTTTTTAATGGAAAAAGTACAGGGCAAACGAGCGTTCGGGTCACCTGAGAGGAGCTACAGGTGCGTAGAGTAAGGAAATAAAATAATTAAATAATTCAGTTTCTAGAGTGGGAGTAGACCCACAACCTGTCTTTTAAATTTTAAGCTACAACTAACCTTCTAGTTATATAATTCCCCAAAGCTTCAGGTTTTTCCGCTGGAACGATACCAACAGATCCTGAATGTTCATACAAGTCGGATATCAAACTGGTGTTGCCAGGGGTTCCGTCGGAATTGTACACTACGAAGCCCTGAGTTTGTGGAAAAACTGATATGTTGTGGGTAACTGCACTTTCGTATATTCTGCTGTAATTCGTGCCGTGGATCCTAAAATTGATAGCGTTTATTAACTTTGGCGGATACGATCACCCCTTCAAGGAAGCAATATTCGTTTCCTCGTTATCGTAATGACATCACGCATTATTTTGAAAATTCGGCGGTGCGCAAAGAAAGTGTATTTACACTAAATTCCCTCTGCCTATCCTATAGAGTAGCACTCTATATATAAAAATGTCAATGTAATAATTGATCCTTAGATTTAAAGCAAGTATAACAAGTATAACAAGAAAATCTTACCATTCTGCACCTTCTTCTACTACACCATCTCCAAATGGAACAGTTTTTACTCGACCACCGATTCTGTCCTGAGCTTCTAAAGCCAAGACTCTCTTCCCAGCTTTAGCTAGAGTGGACGCAGCAGTCGCACCTGCTGCCCCAAGACCTACTACTATCGTATCATACGATTTAGGTACGGGCGACCTGTTAAAATAAAAATAAAATTGCAAAATTATTTATTTTAGGCCGTCGAGTGTTTCACAGCATAGTACAGTAACGTGTTTTCATGTCCTTTCTCTGGTAAAAAGAAAAAGCGCAGCGTTGAGTTTCGCCACCTAACACACAATTTCTCGATAGGTCAGTAGTCGTGGGAAACAGAGTATCTTAACGCTAAGTTAAATACGTGCCTTGTTATATTCGAGAAACAGTGTAAAGCTGAACAGGCAAAAAGCGATAAATGAAATGTCTCGATAGTTATGGAGCTTATGTGACATAAGTATCATCAAGCTGGTCTGATGAAAAGTTAAAAAGTCTACTAGTCTTACTAGTCTCCGAACCATGGGACCAGTACAATACTGCAGTGGCAAAAATAAAAAACACTATTATATTATCTGGTTTTAAAGCAACGACAAAAAAATCATATTGGTTGTATGGGAGCCCCCTTAAATACTTGTTTAATATGTGCAACATTATTAAAATATGAATATTGAGCAAAAACTATTAAAAACATTTCACGGTTTTCTATAGAATCATTCTTAATATTTATGTTGTTCAGTATTTTTTGTTATAGCATCAAAAATTATCTGTGAAAATATCAACTGTCTAGCTAATACGCTTCATGAGATACAACTTAGTGACAGACGGATGGACAACGGAGGCTTAGTAATAGGTTACCGTCCGCCCAGTCCACGGAAACCATTTTAAATACATTAAAAAGTTAAACAGTGTCCTGCAAAACTCTTTGTGAGTTTGACTTTGACTTAGATTAAAATCAAATCAAAAAGTATTTTCTATCAACTGTTCAATTAACAATTGACAAAAAATACTCCCTAAGTTTAATTTTAAACCTCCTTAGGTCTGGCTCGCGGCGGATGTCCTCAGGCAAACCATTAAGCACATAGGGTACACGTTTTCTTAAGGTCCTGTCACCAAAATAGTTGTGTACCCTAGGAACCTCGAATTTACCTGCGGACATAGTCCGCGTGCCATACTCATTATCGACTAGTAATTCGATGTATCTGTTATCATATTACATAATGTTGTAGACCTTCTAATGTGTATCAGTCACCTATGAACTGCAGAATTGTAAATATTTGTGTAAAAAACAATAAATAATATTTATCGATTAATCCAGAAGGTTTTTGCCTGAACAAATATTTTAAATCTAGTGTTAAGACACTCCGTTTCCCAGTAAGATACTTCCGTTACACCCATTCCGCGAAATTGTTGAGGTTATGCGTGTTGAGTGTCAGTGTTAGTAAATAAAAATATTTCACTTAATCAAACTCACAGCCGTATCCCTGCCCCAAGACTAGCTCCCATTTGTTATAATTTTAGCGGTATTTTGTTTAATTAGATCTCTAAGTATTTCTCTGATAACATATGATAGAAATAAAGCGTGACGCTAACAATATTGGGAGATAATCACATACAGTATAAACATTTCCAATGGAGTGTGTATGAAGACGTTATATGAAGCAAAAGCATACGGTGGTCATTTAATAATATATTTAGGAGGTATTGAGACGAGTTAATACATTCTTTTCCGTACGTAGTTACTTTCCGTAGTTTGTAGTTTGTAGTTGGCAGATTTTTTTCGAGAGGAGAAATGTTATGAATTTTAATCACAAAATTAAATTGTTATTAAAAAAATACATACGCATATATAGAGATGAGAAAGGACAGTAAAGAAATCTGTAGTATCGCCCCCATGGTCGTCAGAGTACTGAATGACTTATGAGATATTCAATAAAATAATACGATAAAATTAGAAGTTTGTTTATTTTCACTTATGTAAGTATATTATATAATAGTAACCGTTGTGATGCGGAGGTATTTTTTCTGGTTATAAACGCGACGGTTGTAGGTTACATTCCCATTCAAGTGGAATAAATCAATGGCATTTCCTCTATCCCTCCTCTTCAAATTTCTGGTTTCTATGACGTTAATTAGACGAGACTCAATATTCAACTTTTCTATTAAATCAGCTTCATGCTGTATCCCACACACAGAAGAGTAGGCAGAGGAACTTAGTGTTAAGACACTCCGTTCCCGCGGTATTCTGGAGTCATAGCGTGTTGAGTGACGGAACAAACCTCATTGTGGGCAGATAATATTTGATGCGTCCTAGAATCACAAATACTTATTTACAATTCAACTTAATTTCTAGTGGCATTCCAAACAATATAAGAGGAACATGCTTGCTCCTAATTGTAAAATAATTATAAAAGACTAATAGGAAAAAACAAGGTTAGTTTATTGGGATGACCATTCGGGACTTATTGAAATTTGAAAAGGCTCCTTGGAAAGATTTAATTGGTTGAAGAATAAGTCGTGATAAATTTATTTAATAGCTTCGTTATGGAATTAAAAATATCGTGATTAAATCCTAATGATATCAAATCCACCCGTTTCCGCAGTTCACCAGCAGTTGGTAGTCAGTCCGCCTATTATTTTTTATTTTGACAATATGACGTCTGGTTGTTACTATGTCAAACTTTTGCCTACCCAGACGACACTGCAATTGTCTCTCCAGGTTTTTCTTGGAAAGATAACCACGGAAATGGGACTCGCAAAAGTATCTCTGGCTTAAATCTAATGTTCTCACACTTAATATAGACAAAACTAATAACTACATTTGCTTTACTATAAGCAATAGAACTCAACCCGGAACTAATTTTAAGCTAGAATTGCACAACTACCTGTATAGTAATACTTCTCTATGTTTTTGTCCCGCATCCATCTTGAGTAGAGTTTCTACTACCAAATACCTTGGTGTAATGCTTCATCAGCGTTTATTATTGTTTCCACACACAGACTTTACAAGCACGAGAATTCGAAAACTTATATGGATTATTAAAAATTTGAGGCATGTTACAAATAAGACAATATTAATCCCAATCCCAATCCCATACAGAGATACAATATCTCAACACAAATTGATGTTGTAATAAATGAATCCCCGCAGTTCTCAATAAACTGTTCTTTTTTTATGGAAAAAGGACAAGGCAAACGAGCGTTCGGGTCACCTAGTGGTGATCACCGCCGCCCACGACCCCGTGCAGCACCAGAGGAGCTACAGGTGCGTTGCCGGCCTTTGAGGTGGAGATAGACGCGCTTTTTGAAGGTACCCATATCGTACCGACCTGGAAACACTGCCGCG
>DWNA01003063.1:0-10596 GCA_018249835.1 Heliconius besckei
TTAGTATAACATAATATTCCGTATTGAATGTTCATAATAAATAATAATCAATTTTTCATAAGATAACGTATTTTTACGGAGGTATACATTTTATTAATAGGTAAAGATTTTTTTCAAGTTTACGCTTTATCCCTAGTAGGGTAGCCAGGTAGTATCCTTAGGAGGAATACTGCTATGTGAAACGTAAAAAAAGAAATTTAAAAAGTAAAATCACGTGAAAATATAACAAAATCGTTTTGTCGCATATTTTATACAAGACAAGCGAATTCCCAAAGAATCTATCTACATAGCAACCCAGTTACAAACGAGCATTCTTTCACGGAATGAGGAACCATTCCGGGTGATGTCAAAATGAAACTTAATAACCTTCACGGTTCCGCGCCATAGCAGGGTAGACAGAGGAAGATCAGTGTTAAGACATTCCTTTTTCTAATTTCTCTCCGCACTTTATTTGACAGGAGCGGAGAAGTGCCTTATCGTTTCGTTAATGCACAATTATCACAATTTATTTATAATAATAATTACAAGACAAGCAATACACACAGGTCATGCTAACATATGAAATGAATATTATTAACAATTTTCTCAGAATTTGTAAGATTTTTTATTAAGACGCGTTGTTGAGTTCCGCCACTCAACACGCAGTCTCGTATAATCTACAGAAACCCTACCCAGCGGAATACAACGTGCACCTTAAAAAGAACCTGAACTTGAATCATAGAAAGTCCCAGCGCCCTTAAAAGTGCAAAATCAGTTATTCACATTACGAGCATCAATTTGAAATTGCCATGACACGGAAACGTATAGGTGTTTCATAGTTTGGTTATGTTGCATTCAATATTTTAAGCAATTATGCGGGACGCTTGCTTACAATTTATTATGCTAATGAACTCAGCTTTATAGACGCCGGGTGGTTACATATACTACACAGTGCCGCCAAGGATGGACAATTGATTGTTTTTAAGTCGCTGCTATGACTAAAAAACATATCGCGGCGTTGAGTTCCGCCACTCAACACACTATCTCGGTAAATAGATGGCAAATCAAGAACAAAATATCTTCAAAACTAGATTCTCTGCCTACTCTACTATATGCATTGGTGAGGATACGGAAATAAGTAAAAATCGGGTCTACTATTATATTATCGGGTATATTTTTATTTATTTATTTTTTAGGTAAAATCAAGTTTTCAAGGCAGTGTGTCCTCTTTACGATCTGTTTACACGAGCTATCTGCTGCGAACACGCAGAGTTACGACGCGAAAGTATGTTATACAGTTTTCGTGTCTGGTCGAATGTGAATGTATATAGTGTCGCACACATCTCGGAAACTAATACTGTACTAAATTGTCGTTTCCAGCAGCACAGCTTCTGATTGTAAACTTGACAGTTGTAGGTTTGATTCCTAATAGAATTAATTATTTGCATTTCCTCAATCTCGCAAAGTAACAAGACGAAAATCGCGCGATCATTTTTGTTTAGTACCGATACTCAACCTTGAATCCTTGAATTCCTTGAATGTTAAACAGAAAGTGGATAATGTATGTTTTGACAATAAGTTATGTCTCTCTGTCTTATTATATGCAGAATGCCGGATTAAGCTATTTACTTTGTTTTAATAATACGATAATAGAAATGAGTCCTTAATCATTAATTTATCTATACCTATAAATTAAATTGAAGTCAATCTGTAATTTTAAAATAAGTTTTTTCCAAGTCAGATTGTTATTTTAGTTTTAGCACAATTCAGGCTGATCTCCGGAACAGCTGAAACGATTGTGGAACTGACGCTGAAAGATTAAGGATTAAAGAACAACTTATAGGCTACTTTTCTCAGAATTGCCTCGGGATCGGAACTTACACAAGAAAAGCCGCAATTGTCGTTTCAAATAAATTGTAATTTTTATTAATATTTTAATATTATAAGAATTTGTTTCTTTAGAAACAATAAGAAAAATGTTATTAGTAGTGTGTCATAGAATAGTATATTAAAATAATAAAACAACATTATCAAATTGAGACAAATTGAAGACAATCAGAGTGTGTACTATTCAAAGGAATTAATTTAAATAAAACTGCGAAATAAGTTTATTATATATTCATAAATTTTAATAATATAAAGATAACTATATGTTAGTTATATATCTTATATCTTCTGATCAGTTCCGTTCCATTTACCCGTCTTCCAACTTCTCCTTCTTTTCTTTCCTTAAACATGTTCGTGACATGTTCACAATAAAGATCGTAAATGACTATTTCTTCCATGAATAATTGAATGATGAATAACATTCAATCAATATATATGTCGTACATACGTCTTAATAATTTCAGTTATATTGAAAAAGCAATCTAAAATATATAACATATAAAAATATATGTAAATAATGATATATTTCAATAAGTTTATGAATATCATACAGATTTATTCTAGGTAGGTATTGAACCTACGACCTCTCAAATACGAAGTAGAATAACATTATAAATAAGAACGTTAGATAATTTATATAAGGAAAGTAAATTAAAGAATTTTTTTTTCTTAACATCTATAACAGCCATATACTTTCAAAGCTTACCTAAATCAATATTATCATATATATTAAATACTGATCTATATATAATTATATGATTTTATTTGTGTGGACAAATCAATCGACATTGCCTGAAACAAAAAAAAATATGAGTTTTAAATGGTATAATAAGAATTAACAATTTTAAATTAAAAATTTCTCAGATTTTGTGACATCCATAGTTGCAAAACGATGTCGTGTTGAGTGGCGATATTTAACTCTGCGGTTTGTCTCTTGTACCTTAATGAATAAATAAAAATAATACATTTTACTGAATGGGAATCTAACCCATAACCACGTTTAAAGTTATACACGACGGCCTCATCTAAATGTTTATTATATCAAAATACATAATTTTCAAATTAAAAAGGAGGACCTCGAATAGCAATGTTAATTAAAGTACCATGTTTTGATTAATTTCACATGCCAAAATGTTTTCATTTACACAAAATACATATTTTGGTCATATTTAAATATAATACGATGCGCGACACGCATATCGACACAATAAAGGGAATCAAAATTAATAGGGTACTTCCGGTTGACCTAAATTATGAAATTTGGCAGCTAGCATCTACAGGTAGTACCTACTAGTTCTGGAAAAAATCTAAAAACTACATATTTATGGTAAAATGCTAATCAATAATAGCGAAATCAATAATCAATAATTGAAAAGGGGGCAAAATTTGATGTTAAAGCCGCTAATTCAAGTGTCTATTACTTACATGACAAATTAGTCATGTACGTAAAACTAAATATTTATTGATTAATAATATAATATTACAACCAAAAAATGCTTCTATATTAGATAAGATAAACGGAAAAGATAAATTTATGTACCTTTTATAGATAGATACATTTCCATTAATGTACATTAAAATTTAAATAGAATGTGGCCTCTCAATAACAACGCCACGAACTAGAACAGTCTCATCTTTCTTCTGACATCCATTTGTTCTACGTTCTTCAGTCCCGTGCAAAAACCAATTCCTTCTGAATTCCTTTCGGCAGTCTCTTCTCTCCCATGGTCCAGAGCGGTATGGCCCAAAATGTTTGTCACATCTATGGTGGTGACCATGATTGTGATGGCCATGCCTATGGCCGTGGCCAGGAGGATGAAAGGGATGGCCATGTGGACCATGGCAGCGTCCATGGTGATCATGTAGCCTGAAGTGATGGCCATGGTGATCTTTGTGATGACCATGAGAACGCCAAGGGTAGTCATCATGACCATGGCCAGGAGGACCATGGCATCGCTGTGATATTTCTCTATCACCACTGCTTTTTATCCCAGGTCCATGGTGGAAATCAAATCTGCTACAATTGGGCCCCCACATAGCTGTTTTCTTTATTTCCTTTGTTTCTATATTCTTTTCTTTTCTTTATTTTGTTTCTTTTTTCAAGTTGTTTAATAAAAGGCGTCTTTATAGTATGAGAGCTGACTGCCGAGTGCGCTGCATTTAAGACAATTGACTTTTTATACGATGATATTTCACAATTTTCAATGGTTTCCTGTAATAATAGTTTAGGGGAGTATTGTGAAATTTATGTTTTCATAAAACTATTAGTCATCGTTTTGGGACATAATATTGTTAGTTTAGTTGTGAAATTCAGTATGTTATTATAAATAGATAGATATGTAATTATTTTTTCATTTCACAGTTTTGTCGATAAGAAAACAGTAAACGTGACAGCTTGTGGGTTCGATTCTCAATCGAGAAAATGAAATATTTTATATTTCCATTTCCAAATTCCAATTTTCATTTTTAGTATCGAAGCACAGTGCGGCGTTGAATTCTGACAGTCAAGACGCAATGGAAACTTTATAATTATGATGAGGATGGATTCTGGCAATCCATGAGATTTAGGCCATCTATTACCCACTAAAACCTCACGGCGCTTCTCGTCGATCGCTACTGGAATGGACTGGTGCCAAGGGATTCTTTCGCGAAAGGCAGGTATAACCACTCGTGTTGAGACTCTCGGTGCACTGCTTTCCGTCCGAACTCGAATTTTATTATAGATGTTCTATTATCATAAAAAAATATTACCCAAAGTTAAAATTTAAGTGTTTAATAGAACAATAATAAATTTTAAGTTTATTATATATATATATATGTGTGTGTTATGCAAGACGCTCACTTTTCCACCGCCTCCCTGACAATACTAGTTTTGTTGCACAACATTGTGCAATACAGTGAGTCACCACATAATTTCACAATATTTCACAATAATAAATAAGTTTGTCTGTCTGTATGATTGAATTCCTTAACACTAGGTAAGGCAATCCTCTGTCTCCCCTGCTATGTGCATGTCACAAAGAAAAGCTACAAAAGTATTCTTAATGTTAATAATCTCAAAACAGGTCTATTTCACCAGGAAGTTCCAGTGTAACCTACTTCATGTCATAGCTCCTGTACATGTCATACAGGCGAAGCCTCAAATAAATACTAGTATAATATATAACAATTGAATCTCAAATGCAATAAGCTCAGTGGAAATCCACACGTTGCTCTAATTCTAACTATCAGCATTACAGAGGAAACCGCAGCCGACCTCCAATCCAAAATTCACTTGACTAATAATGGTGTATTTAGTCTTTTATCTCTGTTTTACCATTATGGTGCAGTACGATAGTGTTTAATTGTAACCGTGAGTTGTGGGTTCCATCCCCTAATAAATAAGTTGTCACGTAATTCTCTCCGCTCTGGTAATGTGCGTAGAGTTCCATTAGGCATCAAATTCCGGTGGGAAACGGAGGACGGAGGTTAACTTAAGTTTGCCTGTACACATATTTATTTATATTCTAAAAGGTATTAGAAAGGATATGAAATATTTTTTTAATAAAAATATATAAGATATTATTATCCTTTGGCTACAATATAAGAATAAGTTTAATCGAGCAAAGCCACGTTCGAGTCTTTAGTACATGTACTCGTATATCTTAGATACATTTCAAGTGCTTTAAAGAAAATATGTACAAACAACATAAATTACACATTCGTCGCGTCGCGTTGTAAATTTTCTACTAAATTTTAAACTTTATTCCTTTATAAATAAAGTTTAAATTGATTTACCGCAGATATGACAGGTTTAACGACGCCGCGTCACGTAGTTCCTTCAGAACTTCAGAAATCACCGGAGAAGTGACGGATGTCCATATTTTTTTAATTTAAGGGACTAATTGGTTTAAAAGCTTTTGTGGCGCGGTGGTATAGCGTATGACTGTAACCCCGTCGATTGTGAGTTTGATTCCAATTCAAGGGAATTAATTAATTTCATTTGCTCGCGCTCGACTCACATATTTCGCTCGCGCTTAAATTTGGCGACAAATTGAGTATTTTAAAAAAAGGTTCCCTCGGTCTACAAGACATTGACATACCTAACAAATTATTTAACTATACACGTGGTTGTCGGATTCGTTTGTCTCAATCAACGAACTCCTTGTTTTCAATAATTTACTTATTTTCTTGCTCTACCGGAAGGGTAAAAAAATATATAAATATAAATGGAAATTGAAACTATATTATTATATTTTTAATGACACTTCTTATATATTTTCATTTTCTCGCCCAACAAGCAAGCCTCGAAAATTTAATGGAAAACAGAGCATCTTAACACTATGTTCCCAGGTTCACACTCACAGCATGGACACCGTACATCTTCCATATTTACACTTGAGAGCATTTTGTAGTGTTGATTCCGTAACGACTTGAAAATTTTCTTTCGTGTTTGTTAAATAGATAATTATATACTTTGCACCAACAACTTCGCTTAATACAAATAACTTTATTTATTTATTATATTTATTTATATACGTTTTATCC
The DNA here is from genome assembly GCA_018249835.1 of Heliconius besckei. Taxonomy (NCBI): domain Eukaryota; kingdom Metazoa; phylum Arthropoda; class Insecta; order Lepidoptera; family Nymphalidae; genus Heliconius; species Heliconius besckei. The sequence continues at coordinate 6,394 of DWNA01003063.1, forward strand.
TGAATACAGGAGGGTCGACAAAGGCAATTTAATTTGGAGGTACTCCATTCCCCACGCACCGGCCAATTGTAAGTCATTTCGTGTTGAGTGGCGTAACTTAACGCCGCGTTTTTATATAGTTATTCGAGCAAAAAGATAAAAAAAATGGTAATCGACCGCACATCCGTCGCCGGAACTTTTACAAGAAAAATATATCTATTATTATAATTATAATATTATTTGTCGAGGCCGATACGTGCCCCGTTTAAATACATAGATACAAAGTCGATTTTTGCTTCAATCGTATTTACCAAACGGAAATTGAAGGTGCTGAGAAGTTTTCTATAAGAACCCTATAGCTTTAACCGCATGGCAATAAATCTATACTATGGAGTAGAATATCCGGCTCGTAATAGTCGAGTATTGAGATATATTACTTGTTTTGTATTTTTGAGGCCGTCGTGGCAGAGTGGGACGTTGTTCAACTGTAAACGCATTGGTTGTGGGTTCGATTACCACACGGAGGAATGAAAAGTCTAATAAATCAGCTTCACGATGTATCCCGCACACAGCAAGGTACGCAAAGGGAACCTAGTCTTAAGACAGAAGAACACAAGAAAAAAGATACAAGTCTTTAAAATGAGCCGTGCTTGGAAAACGGAGTGCCTCTGCCCACCCTACTATGCAAGGGTAGGCTGAGGGAACCTAGTGTTAAGACTCCCTTCCCCATTTCCTTATTCCTGAGTAAGTTAAAATGTATGTATATTCGACTTTTATACGCATTAACGATTAACATGTTTATGCGTCATAATGCAGATGGCTATATTAGATTGCGTGTCAAGAAGTTCACTTATCCGTACTAAAATTCTTAATTCAATTTTCTACTCTATTCATAGGTAATAAGATTGATAATGGAATAATAATACGTGATCCTGTTGGCCTGTGACCAGGCGCCGTGAAAACGGCTACTCATGTTGTGATATACGGTTAGTCAATTCTGGTGTTTAGTAATTAGTTTCTTTTTTATTTGTTTGAGATTTTTCTTTATTTTTACATATTTCCTGTACTGTAGAAATACTAAGGAAAATTTCCTTTAGGTTGACTACATATACATGTAGTACATGTATGTAACTGGGAATTGCAGCGTTTTAATAGTAGGTTACCTCTGCCTATACACACACAGACACACAGCGTGAAGCTTTATGAAAAAAAATAACATCTTAAGCGTTACAATATAGTGACAAAACGTGAAAAATGAAATTCCATTTTTTTACATTTTAAAATGCCAAATATGTGAAAATAATAAAGGTAATGGCTGCATTGTAACAACAGTGTGTCACAAAATGACCGAGTGTGTCTCGTTCATGATAGAAGTGCATGAGTTGCATAATGCAACGGTAAGTTTATGATGACGCTGGCAACGGATACAATATTAAGAAAATCTGGAAATTAACACATTAATATAAAAAAAAAAGTTTTCGAGTTACCTTCTTAATCACTTACGAATATTTTATGAACTGTTGTTTTTTAACAAGGTTTTATATCCAGTTTTTTTTATAATACGGTTCTTCCTTCATTCATTTCAGAGAATCATAATTAAGTTAACTATCAAGTGTGTATAAATCAAATGTGGTTTAATAATTGCGTTTTCTATTTAACTTAAATGTTGAGTTAACTTAATATGAGAAGGAAACATTGTTTAGAATTTCTTCATCGAGCAAGTATATAAACTTTTAAAATATCCTATCATAATATATAGATCTACAGACACATATTTCACAACAAATATGCACTAAATCTTTATAAGTAAGCTATAAAAATTGTTCTTCACCATAACTTTCTGCAAAGCCTACATACACCGTAAGTTAGGAGCAATGAGTGGAATGCGAATCGTTAATTTACGGGAAACGGCGTCTTGTCCGGAATCACAATGCTTATGAGAATGTATGGTTCAATCTGTTGGAGACAAGGTTTTGCACTTGAGCGCTTAAAGGTGTTTACATCATCGATCATTATTTTTCAAAATTAATATTATCTTATTTTAGAAAACGTGAATACAAACGTGATGTGGCCATGGCGTAGTGGGACAGTATGGTTATAATAGCGATTCGATTCGAGTTCGATTTCCCCTTGGGGGACATTATTTTAAAATGATTACTCTGGTAGATAATAATAATAATAATAAAAACATTTATTGCCATAAACAACACACACACATTTAACAAACAAATTAACAATTTAACAAAAGAACATTATGGAAAAAGGTATAACTCAGCTAAATGATGCTTGAGTTTTTACTCTCAAGCATCGCTGTTTTTCAGTTACACCTTGGACCACGGACAAACAGACTCTCACAAAAAAGAAAAATAATAAGAGTAGAATTAAGGTAGATGAAGGAGAGCATTGAAATCTTCCACTCCAATGTCTACTTTCGCACTTGTCGCATTGAGAGGGGGACGACAGCATCGCGTTTTGTGAGAAAATGGAAATAGAAAAAAATAACTCACATTGATTTGACCCTATATTAATTCACATAAACCATCAAACAGAGGAACTCTAAAAATAAACAGCCGTTTCAAATATATTTTAATCCGGCTCGAAGGACCAGTTTCTTCTTAACGCCAAATTGATAAAATCTCATATTTCACAGTGTTACGTATTGAAAATATCACGCGTCGACAAAAAACGCTTTTCCAATCTGCCGGTGATGGCCGACTTTGATATTTTTCTCAATATATCGATATACCTTTGATAATATTCCCATTTCTTGAGAAGTGCTGATAACGAGGTGGAGTTATTATATTGGTTTATGATACTCCGTATTTCGCAGTAAAAATATCTTAAAAAGGTATGCGCATAATATTAAAGGCTCTCGTGTCACAGTGGCACGGCGTCTCACTGTGAAGATGTTTGTGGGTTTATGCCCATTTGGGGGAAAGAATTATTTTTTCGGATTCACCCATTTCACCCTTTTGTTAGGAAACCCCTTAAAATATCAATTAGACTATGTGACACTGCCACGACGGCACAGTGGCAATACATCTGATGATCAGCATCCAATAATTGTGGGTTCGATCTCTACTTAAATTATGTTTATTACTGCGCTATATTAAGACATGGCGCGGCGTCAAATTTCTTGAATTAATATTCGAATATGAAATGTATTTATACTTTATTGAAATGTAATTTATTTTAATATTTAACTTCCTCGAGTGGGGATCGAACCCACAACCGTCGCGTTACAGTCACACTAAGTGACTGTAACGCGTAATAATATTATATTAATAACTATAAGATATTATTATTTAATTATATATATATATATATATATATATATATATATATATATATTATATTTTTTAGCTTTACCTAGATCCTAGTGTCAAAACACTACGTTTCCCACGTACCGCCCAACCTTCAAGACATTTCATTTCATGTGACGTAACTCAGCGCTACGCTTTGTCTATATGAGAGATAAAGTGTGGAAATGTTAAAACTCCAACTCCAAGTAAGAATCCATCCTGCAACCGCCGCGCTTACAGATTCTTATCCGCTCTAGTTCTAGATATAGGTTAAATACTTCTTAAATAGTTCTAGACTGAACTATGACAGCACTATTTTGAAATAGTTTATTAGATAGCTCCAGTACGGTGCTAAGTTTATTTTAGAGGAACGAGTAGACAAAGATGAACGATGCGCGCGTCGTCCCAGACGCCACACATCTCAGTGTGCAACACTTGGAGACTTTAAATGAGATATTTTAATGAATTCTCGCCATCTTCGGTCTAACATTGGATAAGATTTAAATGATATGACCTACGAATCTATAATTCAATTCCTTCGCTCTGGTAGACTAATCAAAGTTACCACTGCCAATTAATAGCCAATGGAAAAAATCCTCAGCCATTGGCACTAGGTTTCCTTTGCCTACTCTGTAGAAAAATTGTGACGCTTTTTTTTTCTTTAATAAAAACGAAAAATAACTACAACCATATATTCTATTTAAATTGTACCATAGTAACACATAAAAAAATCAAAAATGAAAGAAAAACAAAGAAAAATGTTTTGAATAAATATTTAGAAAGGGGAGTAAAGGGCAATTTTGTAAATTACCATAATTTCTTACCCTTAAACCCTTTCTGATTTACTAAACACTACTATTTTCACTGTGATATTTAATACAATTTTTTTATCTAAGTCATATCTAGGCCAATTTAAATCTGG
>DWNA01003064.1:0-10595 GCA_018249835.1 Heliconius besckei
AAATATTATACTTCCTTATAATCTTCTCTTTTATGCAAGATAGGGAGTAGGTAAAAAATATTGTTAGAATATTTTGTTCTTTTCTTTCTGCAGATTTTTACGTAACGTAACGTAACACTTATAGGATCATTTTTTTGTAAAGTCTATCCGTCTATCGAGACAGTTTATCTCGAGATCAGGTGGATATATTAACCTGAAATTAATGTCAAATATGCGCGACCACGGTCTCTTGGAGCACAGAAGAAATCAATCTTCTAAGTCGAGGCAACTAAAATTTAAGTTTTTGTATCGTTATTATTGCATTTTGTATGAAATGCGCCGCATATTCGACTCCTATAGGGTACCTCCCGTGAAATTTAACAATCAGTGAGAACTTACAGTACCTAGAAATAAAAGAAAAAGCCCAAAAAATATAAATTTATGGATTTCATAGAAAAAAAACATTACCGACTGTTAATAATTAATGAATTATAGTTCATTTCATTCAAAATGAATGCCTTCCATTTACTTCGCTGTAGTGCTCTCGCTATTTGATACGGTTCTGCCGCCGCTTAGCTGGGTAAAAATTTTATTGCCATTATTGCCGTAATTTTATTAGATCGGTGTATTTTTTAAGACAATTTTATGTTTTTTAACTTTTTTATGACGACTTATAAAATGTTGAATTGTTGATAAAAACTATCTTTACTTTAAAATAATCAAAATATAATTTTGTACTTAGTAGTTTTAGTCTAAGTTCGTATAAAGATTTGTGTAGTTGGTTTTTGTTTTTTTTTTATTAACATTTTCTAGTCTTTCAGTTGTTCCCGTTTATTTTTGTTCTCGTTGAATAAATTAATTAAAAGAATAGGTTTTTGTCCAATGCTGAACGAAAGTTAAAATATTTTAATTAAAAAAAATCAGCTTCACGTTGTATCCCGCACACAGCAAGGTAGGGGGTACACTGCAGGTATTAGGACACTCCGTTCTCCACTTTTCGCCGAATTCAGTAGGCATTGTGTGTTGAATGGTGGAACTCAACACCGCGCTTTCCCTTTGCCGCGCGCATTCATTATATGTTTCATGCATTGTATTCATTGTTCTTTTTAAAGTGTTTTTATATATTACTTTTTAACCGACTTCTGTAAGAAAAGGAGGTTATCAATTCGACTGTATCTTTTTTTTATTTATTTTTTGTTATGTTTGTTACCTCATAACTTTTGACTGCGTGAACCGATATTGAAAATGTTTTTTTTGTTTGAAAGGTGAAGCTTTCCGAATAGTCCCATTTTTTTTTGGTCCATGTCTGACAATGGTGTCTATGAGAAAATCACATAAGTCTTAAATTTGCAATAGGTATGTACGCGACCAATAGACGAATAACTCAATGTCGCGCCAACCGATTTTGATGATTCTTTTTTTGTTTGAAAGGATACACTTCAAGGATAATTTAGTTTAGTTAATTTTTTTAGTTTGGTTAGGTTCCCATTATGGAATCCAATGAAAATTGAGAAAGTTTGTTTTTTTTTGGTAAAAAATTGATTATACTGTAATAGTTACAAGCAAAAACTTTTTAAATTGATGTCAGAAGTGAGATTCCTGATCCTTGCATTTCTTTTCAACCAATCTCAAAAAAGAGGATGTTCTCATTTTCAACCAACTTCAAAAAAGGGAGATTCTCAATTCGCCCGAATACTTTTTATGTATGTTCTTGTCAATATACCAAAATGTTACTTTGCACGAAAAAAATACCTAATTACATGAAGTTTTACATAGGACAACCACAACCACTCGTTGACAACCACTACCATCACCATCACCACTCGTTTAAGAAGCATAATTTTAAGATCTACCCCATCACTTAAAATCGTAAAATAAATTAATTTTTAACAAAAAGAAAAACCGACTTCTAACAACTAAAAAGTGAAAAATAATTATACAAAGATTTTATAATTTTGAAGTCGGTGTCAAGCTAATGCTACAACAACCTTACTACAATATCTAATTACTAAGCCTGTTTGTTATACTTGGCACCGACTTCAAAATTATACAATCTTTGTATAATTATTTTTCACTTTTTAGTTCGTTGTTAGAAGTCGGTTTTTGTTTTTTTAAAAATTAATTTATTTTACGATTTTAAGTGGGGGGGGTCCACGTGGTGAAGGCGCGAATTATAACATAGACAGATAAGCAGCACAACTTAATTAAATTCTTTAGAGAATAACAATAAATTATGAATTTATTATTAATTAATTTTTATTAACATTCAATTATTAATTATTGGTTTTTCTTTGATTTAAATGTTTTTCCTCATTCTAAACATTAAAATATCTTTTAATGTTTAGAATGAGGAAAAACTATAGAATAACTATAGAATTTTTCCATACAAACTTTCAACCCCTTATTTGCACCCGTAGAGGGAGAATTCTAGAAAACGATGAAAAATGTGTTCAATTAAATACTTTCAAAAATCTAAATTTTAAATTTTATAAAAATAGGTGCCGATTTAAAAAAAAATCCATACAAACTTTGAACCCCTATTTTACCCCTTTAGGGTAAAAAATTTTCAAAATCCCTTCTTAGTGGATGTCCAGATTACGAAAGTAAACATCTGTCCAAATGTCACGTTTCTACGCACAGCGGTTGCGGCTGGGCGTGCGTCTTAACTCAGTCAGTGAGGACAAGTCCTTTTATATATATAGATAGATATAGATTAACATAATTTAATAATAAATATAAATGAGGTGTCGTGGGACACCAGGTAGGAACGAAGTTCCTTCGGCTAATGTAGAATCGACACAAATTGCAAAAAAGTCGTGCTCAATTTTATGTAGGTTTTCTTGATTTTTCTCTTAAATTTAGCTGATTAGTTCTTATTTAAGTACAAGAAAGTATTTAGGAAATTCAGTATTTTAGGAAATAATAAATTACTTAAAATAAAAAAAAACAATAACACACAATCATGCAAAAAAATGATGAGAGAACGAAAAGAAAGAGGGAGAAAGAGAAAGTATTATACACTACTCGACTGTCGCGCCTGCGCACGTCTCATTTAACGGTTTTATTCCACGCATTTTTCTTACGGTTTTACTGTTATCACATTTTTTTCAGCGAAATCCCTATCCCTTCCAAGCCTGCCGTAAGAAACTTCGTTCCAAAAATTATATGTTTTGTTGAATAGTTAATTCGTCATTACTTGGGAGAATTTATTCCACCAGTTATCTATATATATAAAATCCAAAGGTCACTCACTCAACATCACGAAATCTCAGAAACTACATGTGCTAGGAATCTGAAATTTTGCATAGGAGTTACTTGTAGGACGTAGGTGCTCGCTAAGACGGGAATTTACAATATTTGACTTCTAAGGGGTTGTTTTTGGGGTCGAAAGTTTGTATGAAACTTCGTTACTAGGTACGATAAATGCTAGGAGTCTCAAATTTTGCATGGACGTCACTTATAGAACGTAAGTACTCATGGAGACAGAAATTAATAATAACGTAGTTCACGCAGGCGAAGCCGCGGGCGGGCCGCTAGTAATCAAGAATTTTAGATTGCCGAGTTTTAGTGAGACGGTTTATATTTTTTACATTTTATACATCGTCCACTGGTATTTTAGATTGCTTTAAAGCATTTTGTAAATTATTTTGGCTTTAAAAAAAACAATGCCAATAATATAAATTTTCGTTTATGATTGTGTTAAACTTTTATTTACTGTAGCTATTAACGTGTGTACATGTGACATCAATAATTAAGCAAATAGAAAAATAAAAGGATATATATTTTTTATTTTCATACAACTTAAGCAATGTATGCTTGTCATAGTGATTTGTCACATTTGGCACTTGCTATCGTGCTATTATTTTAATATTTTAAAGGATTAGTTTATCAATGTCTTTATTAAAATCGCTTTGCTTGAGCTTCCCAACATAATTTCTAAATATTTCTATCGGTATCATACCATATTCAAAATTTAACAAAAAATTTAAAACCATATCATCATCATCAGCCTGTTCTCGTCGACTGCTGGATAGAGCCTTTTCAACGCCACTCAACTCAATCTTCCGTTCTTGGTAACCAATCATTGCCAGTCACTCTGCGTGGTATCTACTCCAGAACGTTTCTGTTTCTTATACTAGTCTTTTTTATTTGATGGCCGTCGTGGCGCAGCGGCACAGGGTGTGACTGTAACGCGAAGGTTGTGGGTTCGATTCCCACTCGAGGAATTGAAATATTTATTTAATTTTATATTTCCATTTCTTCGCTCTGGTGTCGAGGCAATGCGCGGCGTTGAGTTCAGCCACTCAACACGCAATGCCTACAGAATTCGGCAGAAAGTGGGGAACGGAGTGTCTTAACACTAGGTACCCTGTGCCTTCCCCCGCTGTGAGCTTGATACAGCGCGAAGCTGAGTTTTATTTATTTATTTGATATGGAATATTGTGTTCAATATATTACAATAATTTTGATGGCAATATATGTACCTATTTTTTTCAGAACTGATGCCCTTATACAAATGACAATTAGACGCCAGTTCGCTACTTGTACAGTACTAACAATTGCCCACCGTCTCAACACCATCATGGATTCGGACCGGGTCCTGGTGATGAGCGCTGGCCGCGTGGCAGAATTCGATCACCCACATCTGCTTCTCTCTAATCCTGATAGCTTACTTAATTCAATGGTAAAAGAGACTGGAGAAAATATGAGTAGCCAATTGCATGATATCGCCAGGCAAAAGTATTTAGAAACTACTAAGTCAAATTAGTTCCTTGTTTGTCTGTAAGTATTATAGAGTTTTTATTGGTGTGCCTTTTTTTTGTAAGTCGAAAATAAATATTTATTATTTTAATATATTTAGTATTTTTATTAATCCCCTTACATTGAGACTGATTGAGGATAGCGGTACCGCAGGGGTAGCAGTGTGTGATTGCTGTGATTGTAATTTGTGGGTTCAATTCATACCCTTGTAAATGAAATATTTAATGTTCTCATTTGCTCACTCTGGTAAGTTCCGCTACTTAACACTTCAGAATTCGGTGGAAAGTAGAATACTATAGTATATTAACACTCTAGTGTTATGTTAGGTGCTACGGAGAGGGAACCTGGGAACCTATTCCCGACTCCCTATACTGTAAAGTGCGGGATACTGCGGGATGAAGCTATTGAAAACAAGCTAACATGGAGACTGAGTAATAACAACATATTATGCAGATTATGATTTAAATCCACTGCTAAACGGGTGTTTTGCTGGGTGATTGCGCAGAAAAACTTTCAGGTTTTATAAAATAACGAAGGTCTGGATGCCACGGGTTCTTGAGCCATTAATACCTAAGTTATTTGAAATATTTTTTAACTTCCCAATTAATGCTTATATTTAATATTGTTATATTGTATTTTATTTTGTATTGTATTGTATTGTATTATTATTGTATTTTTTTTTGTGAAACGATAATTTTTATTGGCAATTCTTTATTAATATTAATTATTACTAATTTAACAGAAATTGCTTGTATGTAATATAACACTAATATTGTATGGAACTTAATTAATTATCTATATACTAAGAAGAAAATGTGAGTGATCCTCTGTGTTTAGTTACTTGATACAGCTGTAATTTCTCTTTAAATTTCTCTTTAACTAAAGGATCGTTTGATCCCTTTCTATGATACTTATCGCCCCTTACCTTTGGATTTCCACAAGAAGCCATATATCCATAAATCCGAACATCAATCTCAGTTGAGATTTGGTGATAGACTTAATCTTCAGTATAATCTTTCAAGAGTTATAATAATCCTTAAACGTTTGTTCATTGACGGTACCTTAAGATTTAAGCAGCTTTTTGTTTAGCCATATTCGCTAGAAACAAATGTTTATAATTTAACATGTATTTATTACTGGCATCTAACATTAAGGGGTTTCTTGTAATGTCAACCAAGATAACGTTAGCAACGCGATGACGTCTATTAAAACCATCACTGCAAGGATGGCAGAAATATTAAATTTTACATTTTTCTTAGGAAATGAATAAGTGTAATTATTTATAAAGAAAAACAGCATAAAGTAATTTTCTTGTTGTAGTCATGCTACTGCAAGATTATGTGGTTATATAAGCTTTGTACGTATTCGGATCACTGCATATATGCCAAGTATGCAATATGCAATTTATTCGAAATTAGAAGAAAATTGTTAGTAAAATTATTAAACATGTTTATTATAGATTTTAATTTCTTTGATTGCATATTAGATACAAATAATTTATTTACGAATTCAGAAGTTTCAAAGATATTCTTCATGACTAATGCAGCATATATCGTGTAATATTGATTGTGGTCTAATATCCTTACAAAGTATATAAATAAATAAATCAGCTTCACGCTGTATCCCGCACACAGCAGGGTAGGTATAGGGAACCTTGTGTCAAGACACTTCCCCACTCTCCGCCGAATTCTGGAGGTTTGAGTGAAGGAACTCAACGCCGCGCTTTGCCTTGACACCAGAGAAAAGAAATGAAAATATAAATTTAAATAGTTAAACAAAAAGTATATAATTGTATAATTATTAGTAATATAATATTTATACACTATCAAAAAGCAATAATTAGTTTAATATATTTTAGGTCAAATTAGAAACCTAAATTCAAAGCCATGAGTTGCTGCGATGGATGTAAACAAATAAAGTGGAAAAGATTATTTGAAACTCATAAATTCCACTTATTTTACATGGGCCTAGTTCTAATTATATTAATGCTCTCATATCGACTCTACCGATGCTATCATCCACGCCGGCGCTTACTTTGCATGTTGTTTAGATGAATATATGAAAAGTAAGTTTATAAATATTTTAAATACGTGTATTTAGTATACGTTAAAAATATTATCTTACAAAACATTTTTAATATTTATCTAACTATTTACATTATTATATTATTACTAGGCATTTAAAATAAATGTACGTAAAAGAAAAAAAATCATATTAGCAAAATATTATGTATATAAAATTTATAAATATTACAAACATATTGAATGTCATCAGTGAACACAATTAAATAAACTTTTAGAAACAGTACATAAATATTTAATATTTTCAATATAACGTTGTTAAATTTTAATAATTTTATAATTTTTGGTTTTATTTAGCCATACTTAATCACAGTTTCTTCAAGTGTTGAAATATCGTTATTGGTTTATTACATTCGAGTCCATAAATGAAATCGTACATTAGTATAAAAATTACAATAAAAAGATTAACTGAAAAGATAATCTATCTATCTATCTATTTAATAACTAATCATGCCTAGGACTGTGCCCATCATCTACCATTTTCCTTGATATTACTTTGAAAGTAAGTGTCCTTGGATATTTGGAATAACATTTCACTGTTCTTTTCACCGGTTTCGTTTACCATTGATGTAAAGTGACTGTTCGGATCTGACAGTAGGATGTATGGATGATCAAATTCTGCGATTTCTCCACTGTTCATCACTAGAACTCTGTCGGAATCCATGATTGTGTTGAGACGGTGGGCTATAGTTAATACTGTGCATGAAGCAAATTGGCGGCGAATTGTTTGCTGGATGAAATTGTCAGTTCTGTAAAAAAATACAGTTTAATACAAAAACACAAAATTAACTTTAGAGTTTTCTATTTATACTTATTTAAATAAAATAATATAATTAACTTGATTGACTTACTGAGGATCTACATTAGCAGTAGCTTCATCCATTATAAGAATTTTATTTGATCTCAGTACTGCGCGCGCCAAACACATTAGCTGCCTTTGGCCGACTGAAAAGTTTGAACCTCCTTCGGTTACTTTAAAGTCTAGTGACGGTACAGAAGATTTCATATCAACCTAAAAATTCGAAAGAAGAAATTAATATAAGCACTACTTAAGGTTTTGGCTTTCTTAAATTTGTATTTGATAATAATACAAACCTGTTCCAAAGCTCTCCATAGTTCATCGTCACTGTAAATATCAAACGGATCCAGGTTGTATCTGATAGTCGCTGAGAAAAGAACTGGCTCTTGTGGTATAATAGAAATTTTTGATCGTAGCTCCTGAAAGGAATTAAATCAGAATTTAGCGCATTTTGTATTAATTTCATAATATGTATTACGTACTTTGGTGTCAGAATTGAGAAGCTGATTGTATAACCATTTTTCTGAGTTCCATTTTGATTCATAGAAATATTTTTTTCTATAAATAGTTTTCTCAGTATCATTAAGAACCATGTGAGATTCGGTACGCCTACTCAATTCACAAACGTCTATAAAATTATGGTTACATTGGTAAACAGACTGACATTATCACAGGGTTTTAAGTGCTATGGTAAATTCGTTGAAAATAAATAATTAATTTCTCTATTCACCTGTTTGGATATTTGCGATGTATCAATACCATCAATTGAAATCTTTCCTTCTATGAAAGCGAATCTGAATATCGCTGAAATTAGTGAAGATTTACCAGCTCCGGTTCTCCCAACGATTCCGATCTGTTAAAATATTTAGCAAATGTTTATTTTCAATGTATATTTCATTATTTTATGAACTATGTATTAGGAGGACAAATAACAAACCTTCCAACCACTTTCTATTATGATATTTAAGTTCTTTAACACTGGAGCTTCATCTGGAGCGTACTTGAGATTTACATCCTGGAACAAAACACGGCCCTCATCAGGCCACGTAGGTGGTAGAGGCAATTCTGAAAATGGCACATATATATATACAAAATTATATGTTAAATTATTACTTGTATGAATTTATATTATATAAAAAAATGCTTACGGCCATCAAAGAGATTCGCCTCTGTTTCTATTTTAGTGTATTCCAGTACACGCTCTACGCTTGTAAGTTGTGCAAGAAACTCTACTAACATTCTTGCACCGTGTTGCAACATTGCGGTCAACATGTTGCTTTGAGTCACCGCCAACCCCACGCTGCCCACTGGTATTAAATCACCTAGGCATCAAGAAGAAATGCTAATAAAAATTAAGAATCATATCGTAAATTTAGGGGGTTCCCCCTATGTTTTACCTGAAGGACAGGGAGAACCTACCAATATTTAAATTTGTATTAAAAAGCAAAATATATATAAACTTACACCCATGTGTAAGTGCTTTTCATGTGAAGGTGTAAGTTATTATTTCAAAAATAAAATGTTCTTTTGAAGTAGTTGACTATTTCATTTAACACTCACCAAAGTCAACGTATAGAAATACGAAGATAATAACAGTTAGATACAATTGACATAACGTATCTAAATAGAAACCAAAAGCGCAGCCACCTCCTAAAAAGCTATTCCATGCGGATGTATGTAGATCCTGAAATATGTATGCATTTTAAATATAAATTTTTGACAAAAAAAAATAATTATGTCGGCATGTTAATTAAAATATTGTTTTAAATATAAGGGTCCGATTTCCACCCGAGGTAATGAAATATTTATCATTTTCATTTCTGCTCTCTGGTAAAAAGGCGAAACGCGGCGTTGACTTATGCCAGTAAACAAGCAATGACTCTAGTAATCGCTGAACAGTGGGAGTGTCTTAATAGGAATAGAGTATCTTAAAAGTAGGTTCCCTTAGTTCCCTACCACAGGGGTACATGGTGAAACTAAAAAAAAAGTAAATATCAAACATAAATATGCTTTTAATAATTTACCTGGTGATTATCAAATTCATCAATTAGTCTCTTTTGCGCTCCAGCAGACCGGATTGTAGCTATTCCATTAAGAGAAGAGGTGACCATTCCAAAGACGGGACTTTTTGCTGTTATATAAAATTAAATAATCGTATTTTATCAACGTATTGCACATAAGCTTAATTAATACTTTTGAGAATAATTATATTCGTAAATGATTGTTACTTACTTGTCCCTTCAAGTCTTTTCACTCCTTGAGCCGTTCTTAAGTACAACTTTACGAAAAAGAAAAAGATGATCATGAGGACAGTAGAAGGTATTAACGTCCAATATAAGGCTACAGCGTTTAACACCAATATAAAAACTAAAGTACTGTAAATTTGGAATACATCAAGCAAAGATCTTGGCAATATTTCATCTAAAGCTCCCATATCCTTTGTAAAACGGTTTAAGATACGTCCTGAAACATAAATTTATGATTTTGGAAAACATGTTGATTGGCGGAGATTGATGCATTATTTATGATTATATTATTAAAAATTAAAAATATCTTACCAGAAGAGCTGGTGTCAAAGAATCTCATAATGCCCTTTATCATTGTGGAGAACATTCGGTCGTGAAGTGTTTGCGAGGCATTGACGCAGAGGTTGGCGAAGGGTATGACTCGCAAGTGGGTGAGACAGATCGCGACTAGCACGAGTCCTCCGTGAATCAAAATATATTGTCCAGTGGTAAACAAGCCGACTCTATTGTTTAGTCCGGAATCTAGCGAAATTTAATTTTAATGTGTTAGCTTTATAGACGAATGTATCAATTATAGTTAATAAAAATGTATATTATTATACACTAGTGGGCCCGGACGCGGCTACGCCTGCTTCAACTATAAGAATATTTATTAAATATATTCATGAAATTATTTTCAATTTTCAATAGAATTAGAAAGAAAATATAAGCTTAAATAACCAAAAAGAA
>DWNA01003065.1:0-10590 GCA_018249835.1 Heliconius besckei
ATTGTTGTTATAAGTAGGTTCCGTATTAGCCCCTGGTAAGTTATAGAATATTTCTTGTAGGTTTGGCCCACCAAGCAATAGCAATGTCGCCCTTTTCTTTACTGGTGTCGTAATATCTGTTGCCTCTAAGTATATGCTTAAGGACCGTATCCACTTTTCCCATCGCTGTCCTAATGATGCATTATCACCTTCTAAAACAAGTTTTTCTAATAACGGTAAGTTGCCAGACATGATGATGATGACTGTGTGGGGTGACCTAAAATTGAAAGCACCCAATCGAATGAACGAACATTTATACTAAATATTTTACATTTAATGAGGGTACATTTGTAGCAAGTATTTCCAATTTAATGGAGGTACATTTGTACCAAGTGTTTCCAATTTAATGGAAAATATTTCCAATTTAATGGGGGTACATTTGTACCAAGTATTTTTTTTTTCATTTATTTATGTACCACACAAGAAAGAAAGTACAGAAAACTTATAACTACAGAAAAAATGTGTACAATGGATAACTTATCTCTTATAGAGATCTCTACCAGAAACCCTTGAATGTAGATGTTAAAAGAAATTATTCGGGTGCGGTATTTTAATATTATGCTAATAATAATAATAATAAACCTACATACAAATATACATAATATTAATCAATATTACTATACCTACATAAATATACTTATACAAACATACACACACACACATTTACCACTCAATTGGGGTAATACTCCAATAACCAATTGAATATAATCAAAAAAAATATTTTCATAAACGCTAAAAAGTAAAATTTTAAATAAACAGAATAATAATAATTACATATAATAAATTTTAATTGTTATATCCTAATGTTTAATTGCTTTTGTTTTCTGATTATTACAATTATTATTATTATTATTTTTAATAAAATTACTGTAAATTAATTAATTAATATTATTACTTATTACTAATCCATTGCTACAAGAAAGTATCACCGTGACATATTATATATAAAAAATATATATCGTCGGTGCGCCTGCCAAAACCGTTGTGTATTTTTTTGATTTTTGTATTACATTATGTAATGTAATACATTAATGGGAACCGTCACTCGAGCCCTACCTTATCGGTATATAATGAGGTAGAGCTCAAATCTCAGTCATTGCCGATAGAAATAGTAGATTAAGAGCGAGCAGGTATAGTATTGGTTGAAAATATGACTCATTTGTACCTAGATGAAGCTACTGGAGAATTTGTAAGGCGGAAGTCAGCCTAACTTGGAACTGGTCACTTCACTTCACTACCAGATAAATAAGCTGGAGAAAACTTCAAAGAGATGTATATTGATGAAATATACAACAATAAAAAAAGTTCGACTTTAATACGAAGCAGAGAGTTATAGGAAAGGCGTACCTAATACAATTGTAGAAGACACTTAACTAACGATACATTTAATTCATGGATAAAGGAATTGTATGCCACTAAACCAGAATCATCTTCTGAAAGTAAACCAAGAAATCCTTCTTGTAAGTCAGCTTCTGTAAGAAGCCTATGAGAATGGTTTTAGGCTTAGGGCCAAAAGTTCAAGTTTAATCATTACTGCAGAGCAAGCACATCACGACACATATGTTTGAAGTATACAGTACCGGTTTTAACACTACCGGCGCCCTGGGCGAAGTTTTTTCGGCGCCCCATAACTTCAATTCAATAACACCCAAAAAAGAAAATGGGTACAATGAAATACCATTACCATTTATTTAAAAAAAATATTTAAATTATTGCCTTTCTATCTGCAAACTTATGTTAAACAACAACAACAAAGTTTATGTTTTCTGCAATTTCATTCTCGATTGATAAAGTTATTAAGTTTGTTAATCTAGATTGCAAGATTGTCGATCGCAGATATGTCCTTATTAGCTTCAGCTTGGAAATTGAATTGAAAAAAAGATAAGGCAAACGAGCGTACAGGTTACCTAATCGTAAGTGACCACCACCGCCGACGACCTCGTGTAACATCAGAGAAAAAAGGAGAAAACGTGGTTTTTGAAGGTATCCATGTCGTATCAACCTGAAAACACTGCCATAGGTAGGCTATTCCACAGTTGCGTGGCGCGTGGAAGGAAGTTCGTACCAAACCACACAGAAGTGGAGTGGCACGTATCCAGATGATGTGGATGATACTTCAGTTTGTGACGTACTGTGCGGTTAGAAAATTCGGCGGCAGGTAACAGGTCAAACATTTCTGCAGAACACTCCCCGTAATAAATGCAGTAGAGAAAGCACAGCGAGGAGACATCTCTGCACAAAGCCAATGTGTCAAGCCTTTCACACATCATTGGGGCTCCAACGTTCCGCACGGCTCTACGTTGTATACGATGCGTATGTATCAAATGGGTCAAGCTGTTACATGATGATGCACCAGCCCAGAGATGAGAAGAGTACTCCATATGAAGCCGAACCTGTGCCCTATTCAGGGCCAATCGGTGTTTTGGCGTGAAATACTGTCGCGCTCTGCTTATTAAAATTAAATTTGCGTAGTTATTGAAGGGATAAGCATTAAAGGCTTAGTCTATCTATAAACTTTTCCTAACCACTTTCTAACAACCCTTCGAGTTTTCTATTAAATATTTTTTTGTTAATTATTATTAGTATTAATAACCATAAGATTAATATATCAATACCATACTGTTTTATCGTTATCAGATAACTGTTTTCACGTAAAAAAAGGGCCAAACCAACAATTCCGTACGTTTATCATTACTAATCATTAGAATACATATTTGTTTTAAGTTTAAAACATTGTTGTTATTCTCATAATAACATTAAATAAATCCGCGTATGGTCTTTTACATAACTGATATGTGCATATTTTTCACTTGTAAGAAATGGTGGTTACAAGACAAATCTGATATGTGCATCAAAATGGTTAAAAAAAAATATTGCAGATGAAGGGTACATTTTATAATTTCCGCTTGTATCTCAGTTCAAATATAACATATTTTGTCACCATACTGCATTTATAATTTTTTGATAAAGCTATTATTTAATAAATAAGATAGTTTTTTGTCTCTCCTGAAAACTTGACAAATAACACATAGCGGTTTTGGCAAGCGCAACGACGATATATAGCAATCATGCTATTTTGGTTAACATTTTTTTTTATATTTCAGTCATTTCATTAATTGATCAATAATTTAATAATATATGTGACTTGAGTTAAATTTATCCTAGTATAATATAATTTCATATTTATACTTATTTTAAAGTATGATTCCAACAAGAATCTATCTTCATTTCTAATAATTCGTTTATCAAAATTTTATAAATGTTGCAACTAATGATAATTAACCGTAAACAACAAACCAATCTTGCTAATTTTGCTTTTCGCTGATAAAAATAATGCTATATTTTAGACTGGGACTAGGAGTCTCAAATTTGGACGTCACTTATAGGACGTACTTAGGTACTCATGGAGACAGAAATTAATAATAACGTAGTTTACGCAGGCGAAGCCGCGGGCAGGCCGCTAGTACAATATATTAATGAGTCACACCAACGTTTTTAGTGGATATTTAAATGATATTACATTCATTTTTGTATAGACAGCTTGATTCTGGCAAACTGATTTCTGATTTAAAAGATGATGAAGATAACACTGAAGGTTGAGCGGAAGAGACTGTTGCAGTGTCAGCAGGGTTATTTTGTAACAATCCTCTTTTAAAGTCAGATTTATGAGCTACTTTTAAAGTTGATCTCGATTTTCTTGAAATAGGAAATGGAGATACCGCTTTGTCTTTTTTCTTAACACACAAATTAACATTAACACCTTTACTTCTGGAATGGATTTTTCTATTCACTTGAACAGCTTTATCAACATACATTTTGTTTTTAGTAGTTAATGAATCACTGCAATTAACTTCACAAATGTATTTCGTTTCTATATCTTCTGTGTATATCTCAGGTGAAGACGTATTTGCTTCTAAAGGATCAATTTGTGATATCTCAGTTAGATCAGGGGTAGTGCAAGCAGGTGCAGATAAAGCTTCTTTAATTATTTCTAAATGTCTTCTCTTTTTGTAAGCTCGCCTCTCTGGCTGTGGTGCAGTATTCTTTTGACAATTAAATTTGTGAGGAAGGATGCCTTTTTTCAATCGTAATGTGGTTTTATATTTTTCATGTAAACACATTATTTTGTATTGAATATAATTGGATGTATCCTCTTCTATCTGAAAACCAAAAAAGTATAATAAATTAGGAATGTTAATAGGTATGAAATGAAGCTTCAAAGTTCGTTACAGAAAGTTATTATATACTTATATAAATACAATAGTTTTTGTTTCATTAAAAACAACCAAGTAGCCATGATTTTACAGGCATCTGAAGTTTGCAAAAACTTTGAATTCCGCGCACAGTCACGTGGCCAGCGTGTCACGTCATTTTCCAACACTGCGTCGAGCCGAGAGCGCTACTCGCTACTCGCTAGTCGCCTGCGATCTCGCGCAGTACTTTGTATGTTGGTTAAACATAACGGATTTTTTTAAAGTTTTGATACCAAAGGTTCTGTACCGCTGACAAAAATAACCAATCCAAATAAATATTATAACTAAGTATACTTACGTCAAAATGGTCTTCACAACAGAAAACTTTGCTTTTATCTCCCAATGAATCTGCTCTTTTCATAGCTGTTAACCATTTCTTACGTATTTCACTATCCATTGGAACACAAAAAAACAATTTTCCCGGCGCATTCTTGTTTGTATTTGCACATTGTGGTACAACACAATATTTTCTATTTTGTTTTGTAGTAGACATTTTTGAAACGTGCGGTGAAAAGAGTGAACGAACTGAGCGGACGAGTGTTGTAATATGACGTCATGCGCAATGCGCGTCGAGCCGCTTCTCGATGGCGCGCTTAATTTAAAATACAATATCCCAAAAACTAATTGACGTAAGTACCAACACAAACACAATTCTTTCACATGTATTTTTTGTTTATAACAGACAACATGAAAAGCTAGAAATTAAATTTAGCAAACTATTTTTAGAGAAATTAAAAATATGAAATAGATTTATTGTATACCTGTTGCTTATTTTAACAGAATTTAGGTACTTAAGTATATTGTAAATATTAGTTTACAATGTGAAGGATTGAAATTCATAGAATGTTTTACGAGTAAGTTTCACTAGTTGATCGTGGCGTGCTAAGATTAGCAGATAAATGTGAAATAAATACTTACTTACGTCTAAATGGTCTTCACAACAATATAAATTAGTTGATGGCTAGCTTTTTAATGGTAGCTTTTTGTTCATATGTTCATCGACGATTCAAAAGTGCTTATTATAAGTTTATTTGAATAAAGAATATTTTGAATTTGAATTTGAATCTGAATTTGATGGAGATGTAAGTAGAATTGATTATGTTCCTTTAATGATATTACTATTAACTTCTTCCTTATCTCTACACCTTTCGGTACCATAAGAAACACTTTATTACACATTTCTGTTTGTGTTTTTACACAAAGGCACGAGACAGTATCAAGAAAAACGGTTTCTTGTCTTGTTGCGATTTATAATCCAAGTAAAATACCAAATATTAACAGATTTAAGGCCAAAATCAAGCCAAAACTGAAAAATGGCGCAAATATTATAAAACTATTTACAATTAAGCTGTTGTTTTTACAACGCTGAAATATTCCTTACATTAGTATAATGATGTAAATTGTTATTTAAAAGTATAAAAAATACATGCTTATTACACACTTTAACTGTTTTGAACCTGACCTATGACGCTTAACAAATAAGAAGTTTTAATATTTTCAAAGTGTTCATTCTTATCTCAATTTCGAATACAACAATATAATACTTGTTAATAATAAATAAAATCTATACTAATAGAAAAATTAATACAGGCTAATGTATCGTAGTGGAAATGGAGAACATCTGTGAATGCAGAATTGGGTTGTTGCGGTAGGTTTGATCTTTGATCTAATCTGGTGGAAGTAACTTATTATCATTACGTCGCTGTGACAAGATAAAGCGAGCGATTGAGCTCTGGCTGTTGAATTCTGTTTAGACAGAATTAAAAGACAGTTGGTAGACACCTACCCTGCCATGCGAGAAAAAGTATAAAACTTGCTGTGTAGGCTTTAATAGAAATTGTAAAATACTGATAAATATGACATGGAGGAAAAATAAGTAAAGTAATTAGTGTTAATGTTTTATTAAATATAACTTATTTCTTTTTGTTTCAAGTAGGTATCTATTAATACTTAAAATTTAATCATTTATTCCAATCTATATTATAGACATTGCTTACTTCCAAATTATTCCAATTCTTATATTTAATAGAATTTTAAATTTTTATGAGTAAGTCACAACCTTTTAAATAATTAAAATTCTTCATCTAAGAATACATTATCAAGGTCTTCTAAATCTAAATTATCTGGAACTGTTTCATTTGATGACAAGTTATCTGTAAAAAATATAAAAGGTAATTGACCAAATAAAATAAAATATCTATTTTTTTTTTAAATGTTCTGGGCTCTGTGCCCATTCCCTCATCCTCATTCCCACCACCTTGCTAATTACAATTATATAAAATAATATGGTGCTGTGTTAGGATAGCTTCTTACCCTTGAGAACATGTGATTGTTTACAAGACATTGTTTAATGGTCATTGAAGGACCACTACGAGGCCAGAGGCTCTGGCCTTAGATAAAGTATTTTAAAGAAAGAAGTGACAAAAAGAAGACTAAGATATACCTGTTTTATTTGTACTAATAATGCTAAACTCATTTTCACATATCTTCTTGTAACCATTTGGTAAGGCTTCTTCATCATTTATAATGGCTGAAGTGTAAATTGATGAGATGTTACTTAAAGTAATATTTAAATAATGTTTTTTAAATGCACTTCCTGTAGTAAGCACAGTAGGTTTCCACAGTACTAAGGCGCAATATTGGGATACAATATAATTAGAAAATGTGTTCCACGCATCTCTGTGTAGTGTGCATTTTATATTTCCTTAAATAAATAATAAATAATTAGTTACAAGCATACATAATGCTATGATTAGTAAGATTAGAATATAAAGATTTTTTTTATAATATTGTGTCAATTATCTCAACATCAATCATTCATTCTATTTGCTCATTTTCATACATTTGTCTCAACATATTACTTTTTATTTACATATGGTAAAATAGTTTATAGAATATGTTAGACAATAATTTGAAAAAACATTTATTCAAACACTCATAATCCAAAATTATGTTGGATAACTTAATTGTTTGTTATGGGTGTCATTTTACTGTAAGTCCAATTTTAATTTTAAAAATATCTAACCTGTTTTGTCTCTTAGAATAATTAGTGGGTCAATAGCAGATCTATCAACTGACTCAACAAATGCAACAACAACTTGAGCCTTTTTCCTTCGTAAATTACCAGCAAGAGCCTGATTTTTTATAGTATTTATGGAATTCATTTCACCTAAGCTCATTGTATCCTGTATTAGGCGTTTCCACAATGGTGTTTCAAAAATGTCCCCGTGTAAATAGTTTTGAGTTAAATCCATATCCTAAAATCAAATAAGTTTCTTTTGTAAATTTTGTCATATTTTTTGAATTGCTTTTTAGGCAGAGGAACGTTGTACTAAGACACATTCTTCACTTGCTGTATAATTTTGAATATATTGTGTTAAACTGAACCCCCCAAGGTGGGAATTGAACACATAACCCTTGTGTTTACAGTCAGATAATGTGCTGATACACTACAAGATCCTTAATATAATAATATCAATTTTCAATAAATAATTTCTTAATTTAAATATTAAAGATATATGATACCTGAGTGAGTAATTCTATTTGGCCAATATTTTCCTCATCATTTTTTTCAAAAGAACCTGTCAACAAGCCAGCTGGACCAGGAAACTTTCTTTTGTTTTTGTGATCAAAATGTGAATTAATAATTTTTCTCTTTGTATGTTTTGGTGAACTAATGTTTTCTGCCTTTAAAAAAATATTTTTAGCATGTGGAATATTATTATTAGGGCTATTAAAATTGATTGTTAAGCTTTCTTTTTTGTTACTGGATGTTGGTGTAGGTACTTCTTCAATATGACTTTGCTTAAAATCACCTTTTTGCAATGAATTTGAAATAACTTCAGGAAAATCAATCTGGGACAAAATCTGAAAAAGAATAGAAAACTGTTAACCTGTTATAATTTTTTAATTAAACATTATGTGCAAACTTTAAAACAAGTAAGTACCTGGTCGTAGTCATCAGATTCAAACATTATATTTGTTTAAATTAAAAAAAATACTATTTAAAAATATTTAAACTGTCATCAATTAGTTATTAATCAATCAAGTGAATTACGAGTAACTATTATTTAATAATAATTTTAAATTGATGAATATTATATACGTAAATTAAAGTTCAGTTCAGTTATGGCGCTTCGTAAATTAAAGTTTGAAATTATATGATTCTTAAAAATATTTTACTTATGTCATTTGTGACATTTGACACTGACACTTATGAAACAAATTTGTCTATAAATTAATCCGTCTATCGGAACGCAAAAATTTAAAATTATAATTTTAAATATGAATAGTTTTCATTCTATAAAATAAAAAGCTTCGGAACTGAGTCCATCTATATCGTTTTTTTAAACCAAGATCTGCTTAAATTAAAGCTCCTGTACTCATTAAGTCCGGTACTATAATGAAAATGTATTAATTATAATTTATTTCATACCGTACAGTTTCTACTTCTAAAAAAAGTGACTTATTTAAAAAAATATAGGAGTCCTTTTAAACAACTGTTATTATTATTTTTTTCATTGTAAGGATTCTGTTATCCACATGTACTTTACATTAGTAGTGTTTAAATGACAAATTTTAATATGTAAATGTAATTTTTAGTAAATTTCAGTGTCAAAAATAAAGACTATGGATGAATTTGATGTTTTAAATCCTTTACAATCAATTAAATTACTTTTAACGGTGGAACAAATTACAGATATTATTGAATGGTTTGATGCCAATTCCAAACCTTCGGTAATTATTGAAGAATACCCACCAGTTGATGCTATTAGTATAGACAAAATGATCGAATACATCGATTTAAAAAAGTTAAGTCATTATCTTTCTCCAATTGAGTGTTTGTTGTTATATAAACGAATTGTAGCTCGTACCAGCATTTGTTTGAAGTACGAAACGTAGTTTCGTCCGTTTCCATAGAAAATTCGATATCCATCAAAGATCCTATACGCCTTGCAGCTTCCCAAGTCATATGCTCCACTGTGCCATCACGTCTAGCACCTACTTATTTATTATATTTTTTTACGGAAAAAGAAAACGCAAACAAGCGTATTGGTAAATGATCACCTGATGATAAGCATAATGAATTAAAAAAAGCGACAAAATCAAAAAGGGCACGGATCATATATCTCCGTGGTGTGTTTAAAATTAAATATAAAAATTATCCATTAAGGATTTTCTACCCCCCCTACCATTTTATACCCCTTATGTTCATACTTCCCTTTTTTTTCGATATTCCGTGATTAGTGTGTAGTACATGAGTATGTAGAAAGATTTTCAGTGCTTAATATATTTTTAATCTTAATTAGATACCATAGAAGAAATTTTCACTATCCTAGTTATGGAGAAATAATAGACGAAGTAGAAAAATTACAAGCAGGACTGAGTAGACTTATAACACAAGAACAATTTATATATATGATAAATAAATGGGTTGTCGAAGCAAATGTTAAACATGAACTTATTTTAGCATTTCAGGTTTGCTTTTAGTATTTAACTATATCCCTTCTTAAAGCCGTACATTCATTAAAATTACTGTATACCTATACATATGTATAATTATTTAAAATATGTATATTTAATTTTAGGTTTTTGATACAGAAAAACGAAATTATTTGGACGTAGAAGAAATCAAAACTATAGTTACATCATATGGTGACGTATTTAATGAAGAAGAAACTAGAGAGATACTATATGACGCAAATACTCGAGGAGATGGCAACGTTTTTTATAGTGATTTTATAGAGAGCTTATTTAGTAATGCACCTGAGCTTCATCAACTGGAGGTAAATAAAAATCCCATCAAAAACATAAATGTAAAATGAAAGCCAAGTTCAGTAATAAAACATATGCATTCAGCGATAAAAGAAGTGAGATGTAAATGTATGCCAAGTTCAATGGTCAGTCCTGAAATTTATTTTTGCCTTGCCTCGACACCAGAGCGAAGAAATGGAAATATAAGTTTAAATAAATTTTTCATTTCCTCGAGTGGGAATCGAACTCACAACCAGTCGGTTTAACAGACACACTTTGTGCCCCTGTGCCACGACTGACCTTACAGATAGTATATTATTATTAAATTTTATATATATTTCTATCAATATATATATTTTTTTTACATTATTTTTTAGTGTATTTTTTTTCTGTTTTGGGGTTCTGTACCTCGAAAGGAATAAAACAGAACCCTTATAGGATCTTATATAGGACTTAGTACTTAAATATTGTAATAATAATTTAATATCAAATACGTTAATCGACTATGCAAATACTCTTAGTATAATAAGTACTAAAACATATG
>DWNA01003066.1:0-10589 GCA_018249835.1 Heliconius besckei
TCAATAGGCCATTCCGACCGCATACTGAACCGCTTCAACTTATTAGAGGTCCACTTTTACGAATATAGAATAAAAATATTATGAATTTGATTTATGAATAAAAGATTACGAGAGTATAATAAAAAAATATATTTTTTTTTCTTTTTACTTTTATTATGCTTATTATATTTTTTATAAAAATTAATAAATGTTATCGGAATTTTTAGTTTTTTTTTCTCTTACGATGTATTTCAGCACTTAGCGGAGTAGGCAAAGGGAACCTGGCAATTTGCCGTTCCTACATCCGTCCAACATTTTTCCACCAAATTCTCAAGGCATTGCAATGCAATGTTGAATAATGGAACTTGGTTTAAACACGCCTCGTTACCACAGAGAAGAAAAAAAATTTTAGTCATCCAGGAATCAAACCCACAACCTTTCCGTTTACCTTCTCACGCAACACACATATAAAATCTGACTATGTATACATATATTATCATTCCAATTCCATAACAGATATTAAATATATCCAAAAAAAAATACAGAAAAATAAAATAATCCGGCATCAAAATCACACTGCCCCAAAAGCACAGTAACCGCTCGAATACCCAATTATATCGATTTATCCGCACCGATTATATCGAGCAGATACACATGTCGAAAACTGTACCGATAGCCAAATAAACTAGCAGACCACATCGATTACCTGTCACTGGCAGCCTCCCCAATGACCGCGGTCCGCCAAGACCGTTCCGATACCACGCTCAATACATATCATATTCGATACACGAAACTTCGCATTATGAAATATTATAGCAAATTTATTTTATAGAATAAAAATAACTAGAAATGTCCGCGGATTGAATTGAAGAAAATGAATTGGAATCTTTTGTTATATCAATAAGAAATGTTTTGAAAGTAGCGACTATATGGGGCTTCTGTTCTCACTTAAAAATAACGTACTAGGTGATGAAATAATAATATTACCATAGGTAGGATTTGAGCCCACAACCTTTGCGTTTTTAAGAAGCAATGCACGATACCCAACAATATTTGCAATCACTACCAACAATCAAAAATTTCGGCGTAGAGTTCCGCTAGTCAACACGCGAAGCCTCCAGAATTAAGCGGAAAATGAGGAATTGAGTGTCTTAACAACCCGCTGTATGCGGGTATAGCGTGAAGCTAAAAAAAATAATTACAAATTAAATTGCAACATTATTGCATATAGTGTAAGAAATGCCATAATTCATGACGTTGTTAATATTACAATGAAAAAACTTTGTCTTGATGATGAAAGTTTCCCACACTTTTAATAAGAAGCCCATTCATAGCATACTTTCGTCAGAGGGTGAAAAGGGTAACGGCCTTATCGCTATAGCTCGTGACACCAGAAAATTAAAAGTGCGCCGTCACCGTTGGGCTATCTTAGGAAATAGGGTGACTGTACCACTACAAAGCTTTATTAATTGGTACTTCTACTGGGCTGGACATCTCTAAAATGTATTGTTGTTATCCCAAATTTAAATTCTTTTTAAGTTTAAAAAAAATATTTTGGCTCGATAAGAAAGTTTTCTGGTTTCTGAAGAAAAACTTTTTCAGTTTTCAAGTAATTCATCCAATCAATGTCATGTAAAGGAACATTTGAGCTATGTACTTGTATATATGACTACAACTCTACAAAGTTGTGTTGAAACTTAATTTAGCCAGACTGGTTTGCGGTCACTGTTGAAAAGTTTCAGCCAGCTCTATACTAATGGAAAGCGAACAAAATCACTAGTAACTGAGTTAGAAATGTAGGTATTTGTAAGTCGTGCAACTCAAGCAATTTGTGCAATTTTACTGTCAGCCCCAGAGGCACCTAAAATCGGAAACTGGTGTAACCATTAGTGATGTATTTTCAGCTAGACGTTACTTATCACGAAAAATCACTCAAATGTCTGTTTGCGGTAGCTTACTTCCCTTTCAATAATTTTTCACATTTTTTTTAGTTCTTAAAGTTCTAAATTGCATATGAGTTTATTTCGAATTCAAAGTTTAGTTAATACTATTTACTACAAAATTTACTTGTTATTTTTCTTAATTATAATGTACAAGGCGTAATACCGACAGAACACAGTTTTTTATACCTTATATCTGTGCATGTGAACGATTGAGTTCACATTAGCGGTTGAACGGTATATGGATATTCAAGAAAGACGTGCTCAGGTAGTTTGAGAATGTTAAGGGGATTATTATCTATTATTGTAACCAAAAGTTTTCCCTTCCACGTCGTGTTCCACCGCCAGATTAGCTCCATAGTATAATAATTTTATTATTTTCACCTGTTAACGTATACATAACGTTCAAATTTTGTGACGATAAAATATAAAATCAATATATAATATGAATTACATTGTTAATTACAGCTCGAACCATAAAAGCATTCTAATATAAATATTATGCGAAAATTGCAAGAGTGATTGGTATTTATATTGGCTCTATAGAGTTCCTTGGTAAAAGAAAAAGTGGGATACCTCAATTACAGTTCACAAACAGTAATTAATAATGACTTTAGTATACCCACATATTCCAAGTGTTAAGTTTAAACTGTGTGAAATTAAAAAGGAATCAATGATAAGTAAAATATTCTATCGCTTAATCACCCATGTGTGACACAAAGATCGAACGAAATTTAAAGTAAGATGTGACATTTATAACAGTTCACACCTCACATATTTATATATAAAAAAAATGTAAATTTAATAAAGAATAGAAAATATGGTATTTCAAAAGATTTTTATAACATTTTTAAAAAATAATCACAAATAAACGGTCACAGATATTTATTTTTAAATCGGTTTGCGTCTTTTAGTGGACAACACTACCCGACGCGCCGCTTGCTAATGTCAGACTTTGCTTTCATCTTATTCGCGAAAACATCCAATTAAAAGCAAATATTTTTTATTTAAATAATCTTTATTAAAGTGAGTTTTGTAAATTTTTAAGTTCAAGATAAGTTTTTATGTTAAAATGTAAGTCTAACTTAAACAATATTTTAGATGCGACCAAAACGCGAATAGAAATGGACCAACAATTTTCATTGTCTTGGAACAATTTCCACGGAAACCTGAGCAAAGGTTTTGCCGGTTTGTTGGGGAATGGTGAATTTGTGGATGTCACTATTGCTGTAGAAGGTCACTTACTGCAAGCGCACAAAGTTATATTATCAATATGTTCGCCGTATTTCAAAAAAATGTTCCAATTGAATCCTTGTCAACATCCCATTGGTATGTATCGTATAAAATTCTTATATGATTTGCGACTTCGAATCGAAGTATGACATTGGTAATAATATTAACTTAAATAAATAAATTGAAATTGCAGTAGTGCTAAGGGATGTCACTCACAAAGCCATGAGAGATTTATTACAATTCATGTATCATGGAGAAGTCAGCGTAAAAAGAGAAGATCTCACTAGCTTTATAGGCACTGCTGAAGTTCTACAAATTAAAGGATTAACCAATAAAGAGGTAAGTTTGCTATAAACTTATAAACAATATTTCCTTATTTACATATGTATTCAATATTTATGTACAATTTTATTATATGTAGTAAACATAATAAATAAACTTAATGTTATTTTAGAATAAATTTGAGACAGGGGCAGAATGGTATACTGTGTATTTCTCATACCATATCATAGAAAATTAAACAAATTATTTCTCTAAGTAGAAATTGAATCCACCATGATTATATTTACAGTAAAATGCTATCCTACTGTATCTATTTTATATATATTTTCATTTTAGACTGAAGAAGACTCCTTTGATAATGATAAAGAATTAACAAAACAAACTATATCTCAAGATAGTCCAGATGCCGAATCAAGTACTTCTGATGTGTATGATTCCGCTACAAATGAAATATCAGAAAGTAATGACATAGAATTACTAAAACAAAGACAGTTCATAGAAAAATTACAAAGGCTGAGTAGTCTTAAAAGAAAATCTGAGGAATTTTTACACAAAAATTATTATTCTGATGTACTAAACACTGACAAAAGACCCAAAGTATCTGATAAACTGACAAGCAATAAATCAAATATCTTACAAACAACTTTTGACAACATTCAAAGTATATATGAAGAAAATCCAGTAGAAATTACAACATCATTAAATCCTATACAAAAGCAAAGTACTGATAGGGATGATAGTAAAAGTCAAACAACAGAAAATGAGTTGTCATTAAAAACAGAATGCGATGACAGTGATATTATAGTGTCAGACCCGGCAGTATGTACTACCCCCAAAAGCTATGAAAGTTCTAGAGAAATAAAAAAAAATCTGATTATACCTATGGACTATCAATCACCTCAAGAAAGTAAGTAACATTTTAATGTTATTTTAATAAGATAAATATCTGCAGATTAATTTGCATTATAAATATTATATTTGAATTGCTTAGTGTAGTAGTATATTTTTCAAAATATATCACTGGTCCCATTGGCTATTGGGGCACAGCGGTGATGCAGCAACCAGTGTGATGTGATGGTTGAGAGTTGGACTTCGAATGATAGGAATGAATTATTTTCTCAACTTTTTTAACAAGACAAACACTACTACTTAACACACGCTGGACAGAAAATGTGAAATGGAGTGTCCTTGAACTAGGTTCCTTCTGCCTACCTTATTAAATGAAGGTTAAAATATTAATCTAAAGAATACATAATATTATCGACACTTAAATATTTATAATGCAAGTTTCTCCTGTTGGTCCCAAAATGGATGAGTAGTTAGAAGTGCTTAATTAATGCTTTTTGTTTCTTTTGTAAATAGGAATAGAGATTGTGTTGAAAATGCAATCATTTGTTATTTTTCTAGCATATGTTGTTTTCTGTTGCAACCCCCTCATGCTATGAAAACACGATGGCATTTTCAACATTATCAAAATTCCTCAAAAAAATTATTTTGCTATCAATTATAATGAAAATGGCCATCGTGATTTCAGATTGCACCAGCTTTAACTCATTATTCACGGATCTAAAGAATCTAGTAAACGGTAAAGTGACAAACGTAAAAGAAGAGATTCCAAGATATGCAATAGAACACCGTCTTGTTACAATTCCACAAAAAGAAGATGGTAAAAAGAAATATCCGCAACGATCGTGTAGACTCTGTTGGCGGATAGGAAAACGACGTGACACTAGATTTATGTGCAATGCCTGTGAATTACCGTTTTGCAAGTCACCGTGCTTTGAAATTCATTTCAGTGATATGTTCAAAGTGTCGCAACTACAAGGAGATTATTATGCAACCTAGATTAAGTCCACGCTTTTATACTCTCTAGAGGTCTAGTTGTAAGAAAAATATATTTTTATATTCCCAAGTGATATGCGTCAATAGTTAAATCATAGATTCAATAAATTTTGGGACCAAAATCAATTGAATATATATAAAACTTGAAGTTACTTTAATGAAACTATAAGCATTTAAAATTAGCACAATAACGTCGGTAACCTGTGATACTTAGAATCTGCTTGTGCCAATATGCTGCTTTATATTCTCTATACAATGTGCCATCAATCCTCTGCCATATTTTCTAAAGACTTTATGCTCATATTCTAGTCTATTTATTGTATTAAATAAGTTTAACTAAATTTGCATGTGATGGTAAATTCCTTTCTGGTTACTTATGATATTAGTGATCTCTGTATCAATAAAACGTAAGCATAATACAAGATTTATTCACATTCCTATATGTGATAGATATATTAAGGATTTTGGCTAAGATTGTGTGTGAAGAAATTATATTTTTTATAATACTGCGTGATGTTTGACATTATTGAGTGTTTTATATGAATAAATAATGTATACACAATTAGTTTATTTCATTTGAAGCCCATTTTTACTAGACATTTTGTAAATTTATTGTGGGATATATTTTTGTTTTATTTAAATAAATATAGGTAATCTTTTGTTGCAGATGCTCTGTCGCTAGTTATAAACGGATGCGAAAATCAGTTGCCGGCTCGATACAAATATATCTACAGTAGGAAAGGTCATAAACAACTAGTGCATAGAAATTTTGTATACACAAAACACTCAACGACACATGGGAAGACTTCATGGAGATGTGTTCAATATTTTTCACTAAACAGGTGCCCAGCAACCGTTGAGACTATTGATTCAATGATATATGCAGTCAACCATCAACATAACCACGAAGACTGCTATGAAAAATTATCAAGGAATAATATTTATGAAATGAGTACTTCCCCTAAATAATATTTTTATAATATTAGTAATATGTGTTTTATAAAACAAATGTGGTAGCAGTTTATTGTAATGTTTTTTTCTAATGGAGATTTCTGAAACAGATTATATTTAAAATATAATGCTGAATAATTGAAATTAATAATAATATTTATTTAAGAAATTATAAATCTGCTGAATACTCAATATTGGCCATTTAAAATGCTGATCTTTTTTTATAAGAGATGAAAAAACAAAAAAGACTTGAATTAAAATTGTAAATAAAAAATTTACTGTTTACCTGTAAAGTCTATTTGCAGACGATAATTTTTCTTGATAAATTGCTTACTTTTATGAATTGAAAGAATAATGATTATTTTGTAAAAAGAATGAAAATGAAGACGGAAAACAAGTTTATTGAAAACTACAACTTTTTCAATAAATTGACATTTATTTACACTTGTTAATTCGTTTTTTTTTACTTAAGATATACAGAATAATTACAAGTAACAATTAATGTATAGATATCCGTCAGAAGCCGAACACTTAGGTCGATCGTGCCTCTCTATCGCTTGTTCCGCGCTCTCGTTTGCGCGCTCGGCTCAGGCAGAACGTGACAATGAGTCATGGTTTTACGTTATCACCTCAAAAGCAATTAATATATGTATACTTTACAATTCACCAGTAATAGAAAAATGATACTCCATGAAATAATTTAACAATAGTAATTGTGCCAAATAATGTATTTGTTTTAAAAAAATATTAACATACTTTAAAGTTTGTACTTCATTAGTTGATAAAATGTAAAGTTCCTATATCATGTGTAAGATTATAACAACGTTGCGTATTTGTGTTATCCATATATTAAGATATTGTAAATAATTAAACTCCACTTAATTTTATAATTTAAAATTTCTTATTTCATCTAGTCATAGACAAACGAAATCATTAGTTATGTATGGGATTCTCATCTTACTCTGTAAAAATAAAAAAGAAACTATGTATTATTATAGGATCTATAAACGGATCTAGGTTTATTTGATATAATTTATTGTACATGGTTCAGTAAAAATATGCTAAAATATCTATTATATGCCATTGCAAAAATTTTGAAGCAAGAAGGTATCAAGAAAAGAAAGCTGTATATAATATATTTAATTTATAATATTACTACATATTTACAAATAACATTACTAAAATAAATTAAGTTTTTAATAGCTTTGTGCTTTTATTTTCTAATAAAGCGGCCATCCTTTTTCTTGGTCTATGCTTTTTGCTAAATCCAACACCTGAACAAAAGATTAAAGATATTTTAATAAAATAAATATTATCAATAAAAAATATATAAACATAATTGTGCATAATTCAATTGTAAAACATAGTTTCAGTGCAAATCCATTCATGATTGTATAATAATTATAAAATACTGTCATAAGTATGCCCCTATACCGTCGTGGGGCAGTGGAACAGCGTGTCTATAAACGTGACGATTGTGAGTTCACATTCCCACTCGAGGGGATAAATTATTTAATATTCTCATTTCGTCACTTCAGTAGTAAGGCAAAGGGCGGCGTTGATTTTCGCACGCAACACGCAATGTCTCAATAATCCAGCGGAACAATAAGTAAAAACTAGCTACCCTCTGCTTACCCTGTTATGCACAGGATACAGTGTGTAGTAAAAAACCAAAATATATTTACTGAAAAGTGAACTCACGAATATCAATATCTGGTTTTTCTTTCAAACCAAACGACTTGGCTACTTCGTCTAAATCCATACTCAGCAAATTAAAGACATGTTTCAATTTCTTCACTTCAAATGCTCTTATGTAGCCTTCAAATGCTTCAAGAGCCATTGTATGGAATTGAGGATCCTCCATTGCGTTATTTATCTACAAAATAAGGATTAAGATAAGTTTCTCCTGCATATTGCTTGACACATTGCGTGGCGGACAACGCCACGCTTTGCCTTCTTCTAGGGCGAGAAATGAAAATAATTGATTACCCCAAGTAGGAATCGAACCCACAACCGTCCTGTTTACGTTAGTCAGACGTTACGACGCTACGCCACGAGGCCTTCACTTCGACCATAAAATTGTATTTCGATACAATAATATTAGTAAATAATTAAGTATTCCAAGTCATTTAATTTCCAAGTTATTTTTCAAGTAGAAAACTCAAAGGCAAACTAAAAAAATAAAATCATCTAAACAGTATAAAACAACTTATCACGTACAAAGATAGAGTACTAACATGAAGTTTTACAAGAGTTATTAAATTTACCAACCTTAGAAGACAAATCACTATATTTATTCCACAGTTCATATTTATCGAGATATATTTTGGCATCTTTCAAGTAATTCACAAATTCTATTTCCTCTGGTCGTAATAGCAACACTGCACGTCCCTCAGCCCCTAAGCCGCGTGCAGTTCTGCCCACTCTGTGAATATATTCCTAAGGAATTAAATTAAATTTTAATAAATACTACTCATATCTATATATTAATATGTGAAGTAAAAACTTTGTATCCATTTTTGCGAAAATAGTGGAGATGGAGGACATAAATATAAAATTTGGCACAGTTATTGTTTATATAGGGCGGAAGGGCAATTTTTTTTTATAAATAATAGTCCGTTGGCAAAGTATTTTTCACTTTCGATGCTTTACCGTCGAAATATTATTTCTTAAAGGACTAAGAGTTTTTTATTCATATAAATATCTAAATATTCCCCAAAAAATTTGTTAATTAAATAACTTACATTTGTATCTGATGGTGGATCAAATTGTATGATCCAATCCACAGCAGGTATATCTAAACCTCTGGCGGCAAGATCTGTACATAGCAGCGCCATCTTCTCTGAATTATAAAATCTATCTATGGTTGCTGTTCTGTCTGCTTGATTCATTTTTCCCTTTATGAAATTATAGAACAAAATATTTCTTGTTATGGCTATTTATTTATTTATTTGGGAACGAACAAAAAAAAACTGCTTCACGCTGTACCCCGCATACAGGCCCTTCTGTATGTGGGATACAGCGTACAGGCAGAGCGAACCTAATGTTAAGACGCTCTATTCTCCTTTTTGTGCCGAATTTTTCGAAGCATTGCGTGTTGAGTGGCAAAACTCAATGCCGGGCTTTTGCCTTGTCATAACAAAGAAATGAAAATAGAATAATTCATTTTTTAGAGTATAGATCGAACCCACAACTGTCGCGTTAAGGCGACACCGTTGTACCACTGCGCTACGACGGCTTCCACATAATATTTTTACTTATTAAATTACTTTTGAAAGGAAACTACATTAATTATTATTTGGCCCATTTATTTTGAAAGTGGTGTAAGTCCATTTTGTGTCGAGAAAATTAAAGGTTAGTATATTTGTTGATTTAAAAATACAGGCAAATCATATGAGGCCTGGCATTGTTTCTTTTGTTTTATCAACATTTAATTTGTTTATATAAATTTGTTTTTGGCTAATTAGACTACGATAACACATATTTATATGCTGCAAATGGACTTACACCACTTTCAAAATTAGGCAATTGTAAAAATAGTTTAATTTCAATTTTGAAAAATCAAATATCGCTTAAAATATACTACATTTTAATATAATTTTGTTTACAAATACGCATAACAACACATACAATTTTATTTTAGACGGCAATTACATTGCCATTACAAGAATTTACATATTCTCTGCATGTGGTAGTGTTTCAAAATATGCATGATGCACCAGAGGTATATAGGGTAGTAGCGGCTTCATGTCTTTATATTTTTCGGACGTAATAAGTCTGACATTTTGGCATTTTTCATATCACATATCACACGTAATCCTATAAATATTATAAGTCTGAAAGTCTGTAAGTTTTTTTATTTGGGTAAAGGTATCGCCAAAAGTACGTAATAGATTGGTTACAAATTTAATACACAGCTAAAGTATGAATTGGAATAGTACATAGGCTATAGTTTATTTAAAAATTCAACTCCTAAATAATATAAAATTAGAAAAATCGAATACTTTTTTTTTTTTAATATCTATCTTTTAACTTACGAGTAGTGGAAACACGGATGGGAAACAATGCAAATCGTCGGGACACAGCTAGTATAAAATAAATGAAAAATAACAAAACACTGCTCGGCGTCCATCTGCTATACCTCTGTCAATTGGACTTACACCACTTTCATAATCAATGATTATGCAATTTCATTTACCGACCGATTTTGAGTTGTACAAAACATGGGACTTTTCTGAGAAATTAAACAAGGATTTGTTATAAATAAAAAAATTACATTAAATTAAGCATGAATTACGTGATAGCTCATTTTTTTCTCAAAAATGGACTTACACCACTTTCAAAATAAACGGTCCATTTATA
>DWNA01003067.1:0-10589 GCA_018249835.1 Heliconius besckei
TAATTAAGTTTTAGTACATTTTTAGTACGATTTTTTATCCATTAATATGTAAATGGATGTGGTTTAGTAAAATTAGTTCTTGTATTTCGAAATTTTAGGTCACGATCCATTATTAACTAACAATGAGCCTGGATATTTAAACAAAAAAAATAGATAGTAATCAGGTTTATCAAATTTCAATATTAAGTAAAAAGGTTTAAATAAAAAGGTTTTTTCTTTTTGGAAATTTAAAACTAGGTTTCATGTGCATACCCCGTGATGCGTGATAAACAATGAAGTTTTAATTTCTAATAGACTATGCGGGTCACTGTGATACTGTATTTTGCTTATTAATCATAATCAGCTTCACGCTGTATCCCGCAAGATCTAAGAAACTCTCCTCCCCACTTTTCGATGAATTCTGGAAGCATTGCGTGTTGAGTGGTGGGACTCAGCGCCGTGCTTTTACTTCGATACCAGAGCGAATAAATGAAAATATTTAATTACCTCGAGTGGGGATTGAATCCACAACTTGGCGCGGTTAAAGTTACACGCTTGAGCCCCTGCGCCACGACTGGTTTCACTGTATTTTTCTAATATTGCTAAAGGTCACATTATCAAGTGTGAATTAACACTGCTTATTTAGTGTACATGGTAATTGTGGGTTACATGAGGTCTTCAAGTCAAGTCTTACATGAGGTTTTCCCTCATTTACATATAAATTAAATATATTTCGTCTGTGTGAGCGAGATAGCAATATGTCTAAGGGAACCTTTATATAGCTCTACGTAAAGGAATATTAGTGAATAAAAGAAAAGAGAGTGACACAGATTGAGACAACTATTGGGAACTGGAAAAAAACTCATAAGAAATATATGGTAAAAATATAATCATCTCGCGTAGATAACTTAAATAATATTTTTGTTTTCATTCAATATATTTTTTTAATTTTAAATACAATAAAATTATAAACAGGGTTGACTTCTCAAGTAATAACGAATCCAAAGCGCCCAAAGCCCTAGTAAGTTACACTAGACTTTTTAATGCTAAATAAATGTTGGCAAAGTGAGAATACAAATATATTTAAGGCAATACAATCGAACAAATAAATTCAACACGAGACTGCAGACTGGCCGTATTTGTCGTGCCATGAATGTAATTTACAACAGATTTACTTGATGCATGGACCAATTCTCTTTGAGGCATTATTCTGGATACTGACATTATACTTATTATGTATGTAATTAATGGTTTTTTTATTACGGAATTTTAATCACGCTATATCCCGCATACAGCAGGCCAATCAGTTCTGGGCTTCCATCCCTTAAGATGTTGGTCGAGGCTTTTAACTGATACACATCCTGAGGCCAGTCGTAGCGCAGAGGCACAAAGTGTGACTTTAAAACCGACTGGTTATGGGTTCGATCCTCCAGAATTTATCGAAAAGTGTGAAACGGAGATATCTTCATTCTTAAAGGAGAGTCTTAACATTAGGCTTTAAGGTTAACTCTGTCTGCCCTGCTATGTGGACACAGCGTCAAGCTTTAAGTAAAACCAAGCCTTCAATTTCGTCATCACTAACTCTTGCATCATAAGCCATTTAAAACATATATAAAATTC
Source organism: Heliconius besckei (assembly GCA_018249835.1). NCBI lineage: Eukaryota > Metazoa > Arthropoda > Insecta > Lepidoptera > Nymphalidae > Heliconius > Heliconius besckei. Next base: position 1,600 of record DWNA01003067.1, read on the forward strand.
ACAAACGAATAAATATTTTAATAAATTATAGTTTTATCAATAAATGACAGTCTATAATACGTGTTTTCTTTAATCGGAGATAATATCCACATGAGCGATGATAAATAATTCCAAAGCTCTGGTACCACCAGCAACATCGGCACGCACTGCTATCAGATTCAGAATAACGCTCTCAATAAACGAGTATCAAAATTTAAACGGTTTTTGGGGATGTATTCTGGAGTTATTCATTTATTTGAGCTTATTTATTATTGTTACTATAGCTTTTATTATGTTTTTTCTGGTTATGTTTTTCTTTCAAGGTTTATATTTTATGGTACGGTGACGAGTGGTTTGAATTCCTTTTTCTTATATAACGAAAATTATTTCGTTATTATTTATTTAATACACGAAAATAGACTATGAAAAAACTTAAAAAAATAATTTTAGGATTTGTTTTTTTATTATTAAGGAACTTATTATTTATGAGTAGAATACGTAATGTTTTTCTGAATGTTATTATTTAAAAGAAAAGCCTACATTTTTTTATTTCATATAATTTTGTAATTCATAGATAATTTAGTAGAAATATATTTTGAACAAATCTCGCGGTTTCATTTTAGTGTAAAAATGTAAGATCACATAATATAATAACAGAAAAAAATAGATAAACTCTATCATTTTTCACTTTTAAAGTATGAAAAAAGAATTTTACATTTTTACATTACATTTGTTTCTCTTTCTTATTTGTGTAAAATATTTTCACTATCAACATATTTTCATTATCAATTTTCAAGTACTTGACAAATTGAACAAAAACCGAAATTCTAAATCAACTACAAAACCAAAACCCAAAAAGAACTCTAAAAGAACTTCCACTATGAAACGCCATTAAATTTTAAGCTCTAAATCAGCAAACTCGTTCGACATCCGACATTAAATCTATGAATTCAGCAGAAATTATCGTGCACTCGCACAATAGCCCACAAAATTTGGTCTCAGTCTGAAACAGTGGAATCCCTGAATTATTGAGCTGATCGCGAATCCCTGTAAATATCGTTGTTAACACTCGCGCTGAGACAGTCATTATTGGACTTCCGGCCTTTAATCTTGCTTGAACGTTTCCATTGAAATATTATGTAGGAACTTATGAAATATACTAGCATTATTTGTAGTTGTTGGACAGGTGGGTTATAATTCTTATTTAGCATCATATTTCTCAAGCGGAGACTATAAAAAGGTGTTATATGAAAGGAAATTGCAAAGTAATGTATAGATTGGACAGTGTTATATCGGCATTAATAATTCTTTATATTGTTATATGATTCAGGCGTAGAGTTTAGGCAGAAAGAACCTAATGTCAATTTAAAGGCAAATAATTTTATTCCAAAATAAGAAATTTTAAAAAAGTGGACCTGAGAAAAACCAGTACACGAAAGTCAGCCAGAGCTTTTTTTACAGACAAAAGACAGACCTTTCATTTTCCGCTTTCCAACTATTTGACCGGCGTGTAGAGTTGCGGAATTCAACGCCGTGCTTTGCCTAGACACCAGAAAGAAACAAATATTTCTTTCCTCGAGTGAGGATTGAACCCTCAATCAGTCGGTTTACAAGCACAGTTTGTGTCCCTGCGCTGCGAATGGCCTCTATAGTTTTTATAAATAAAAAAAGTGTAATAATCATAAAAATTAAAGATCTTAATAATAAAAATCACTTATTAATATATAAACTTTTTCTCACTAGAACAGTAGAAAGAAGCAATACATCCTGTTTGGTGGGATTTGAATCCACAACCACCACGTTTACAATCAGAGGTGACTGTACTACGACCGCCTCAAAATAAATACACAATATTAATATGTAGTCATGTACAGGTTAACAATAACACATAAAGCATAATCGAACTCCTCTTCATTTCATGTATCAATCAATTGAATTAATTTCATGGAATAAGCTGAAAGATCGTGTTTATTTAATACAGTACACATTTTTTAATATTTATTCAATAATAATATTTATTACTCATTCGTAAAGTTGAAAATTGCAAATCCTTTGTTCACGTAAAAGGTTTAAATAAACAGTTTTACTAGATTTGAGCACCCAATTTATTTCAAGTACAATTTGATCGCAACTACTTTAATTATATTTAATAGACATTATATATGTAATGAGATAATCTTATACTATAAGCTAGTGAGAGCTTGTAATTAATAAGAATTAATAGAATAATAAAATAATAATAATAATTAATAGAAATTAAAATTCTCCGCATACCACAGAACTACGCCGCGTCTTTTGCACCAGAAGGAGAAAAATAAAAATAATTTAAGAATATCCATTTTGAGAGCATTGTAGCGCAAGGACATAAACGTCCAACTATAGCGTAGTGGGTGACGGTCCTGGCGTTGATTCCCATTGGGGGTTGACATTTTAAATATTTTTTTTGGCGCATTAGTATCTATATATGTTAAAATAATCAAATTTACGTACAGACATACATACCTTTGTATTTAACACGTCAATCTCTTCAGTATCTAGTACTGATTGTCCAAAGGCTTAACCAAACGTTGTCAGATCGTTGTCGTGTCGTGAGTTTAATGTCATTATCTACATACATACATACTTGCTAACGAGGGGCTGTTGTTGGTCCACCGCAAGCTAGTGATATTATATATACAATATATATGGAGAGATTTATATAGAATATTAGATTAGATAGAAAAATAGCAATATAATTATAGAAGATATTTTTTTTACTTTTCTATATTTTAATCCAAAGACCATAGTGGAGCAGCGGCACAGTGATTTTCTTTAAATTCGGCGGTTTAAGGTTCGATTTCCATCGGTTCTATAACCAATTTCTTTAGCATGTAGGTAAAATATATATTTTAATTTATATTTTTCTCAATTTCTTGATATAATTCAATTCTATTTAAACAAAGCTATTACCAGAGTTTAACACTATAAAAAAATCAAATTCACGCTGTATCCCGCACACAGCATGGTAGACAGGAAACCTAGTGTTAAGACACTCTAAGCGAAGAAATTGACTTATAAACGTAATATTTTATCACTATCGTGTTTACCATTTCAACGACACAGTTATATTAAAGTTACCCAAAACGAATAACTTCATAATCTATTTACCTACGTTACACTGCGAACATTTACAAAAAAGCCAATTCGCCGAAGAAGTACCAAGAACTCCACAATCTTGGCGAGGGAACATTAATTACGGCATTAAGTAGAATTTTTATGAGGAACCCGGAGCGTAACATTTGAACTGGCTTGGTAAAGTGTTAATTTATATTATTCATGTTTGAAAATTTCCTTCTATATTACAAAAAGTTCTTATAGAAATCCGTAGTCGGACGAAGAAACTTTTTCAACTTGTTATTCACCTGTATTTTTTTGCTGTTTTTAATTATTTATAATGACGTTTTGATTTTTTTGGATAGAATTTTGAATGTTTATATTTAAAGTAGATTTTACCTACGGTTTTTTATATTCTTATGTATGACATCATAGAATCTAAGAGCTGACTGTAACTCTTATCCTGAGACAATGAACGCGATTTACTATAGTCCCAATAAATTACGACAAAAATATATTTTTTAATTCTAACCCAATTCAGCCAAAGAATCTTATTTTTTTTATATTAGTATATATAAAACATTAAAAATTATTTTATTATATCGACTGATCGAATTCGAGTTAAAAACCAAATCTTGTACCTTTACAATGCAGAATTTCCCAATTTTCATTGTATTTATTTCTTAAGAAGATATTATAAATTTCCATACACCATTATTATATTTTACGTTACAAACAGACAATACACATTCAAAGCGTAGTGAAGGAGTGTCTGACTAACTTTGCGTTTTGCACGCGGTCACTGTTGGATGCAATCTCTTTGGAGTTATATTTATATTTAAAATACATGATTCTTTAGTCTGTCTAGACAAAAAGTAATGTTGTAATTTGCTATCATATCGATATGGATATTATATCAATATATATAAAAGTTGTGGGTTAGATTCCCATTCGAGGAAATTAAGTATTGAATATTTTCATTTCCGCAATGCCTATAGAATTTGGCGGGAATTGGGGAACAGGAATGTCTTAATGGGAATGGAGTGTCTTAAAAGTAGATACTCAAGTTCCTGCTATCTACCCTGTTATGTGCGGGATACAGTGTGGGACTATAAAAAAATTAAACTATTCCATTACTGATTGAATGACTGACAGAGTAGAGTCAAGATAGAGATATAGGTTCCTTGAGGAGTGTAGTGGAGTACTAAGACAGGGTTTTTAAAAATCGTTTCATTAAATCCCGAATATACGAATAAGAATTCAATATCTATTCTATTATTTTATATTGGAAAAGTATAATAAAATTATGCAAATACTACTATACTACTACAAATATACTATACAATATTCTTTGTAAAACGTCTAAGATAAGTTGTTATTTTAGTTTCATTTTCCCGAGTCCAGTCATTCTATTAGCAATTAGAATCTTTCTCAATGTAAAGGCCAAAATCATTAAGTAATTTTTTCTTGAGTTAGGTTACATAAAGTGCGAAATTAGTTTTGTTAACCCCATATGCAAATTTTTTTCATAACTGTAGGTCCAAGGGATGTACCCTATAGGTTTATATTACGCGGCGAGTTTCATACAAAATGCAGCAAAAACGATGCTTAAATAATATTTTGTTTGCTCTGACTTAGAACTTTCTACTTTTGTCTGTAATCCAAGGGACCATAGACCTGAATATTTGATATAAATTTCAACTTGATACCTCCACGCGACCAAGTACAAAATTACGGCATTTTAAATTTTATTTTAGAGAATTTACATGTTATATCCATATTGTGTAGATACGTCCTTTCCACAAAGCAACCTCCAATCTGACACGCGAAGAAAAGAGTTTCGAACAAAAGGAGAGAACTACGTTCCCTTTGATACACTTTCGTTCTCCACTTTCCGTCGAATTCTTGAGATGCTGCGTGTTGAGTGGTGGAACTCAACGCTGTGTTTTACCACGAGGAAATGATAATATAAAATATTTTATTTCCCCGAGCGAAAATCAAACCCAGAACCGTCGCGTTTGTTAATATGCCATAAACTGATAGTACAGAACAGAGAGTTATATTCTTCTATTATTCTCTCCTAATCTCTGCTTTATAACGTGTCTATGTAAAAATGTAAGTTAGGGGATTTGGGTAGTCTTGTCTAGTGTAGTAATTGGATCGTAGGGTGGTAATACATGAGGCGTCGGGCTTAGTGCGCTCGATAATGCGTATTACGTAGGGGTGGCACACGTTTGTAGTGTATTTTTTTATTTATAGAGGTATCTGTGGATAAGATACTTTTTTGAAAAACTTATAGAAAATTGAACGCTGATTTGAACCTGCGCCTTTTCCATTTGAACTTTGAACGTCGAAGTTTTTATACTATCGTTAAAATTTGTTTATGTTATTACTACAGAGAGTAGGATTTTTTTTCCAAATATCCGATACCCAAAATAGTAACAATAGTATATGAAAATAAATAATTCCTCATTATAGTAAAACGCAGTGTTGAGTTCAGCCACTTAACGCAATACCTCAAGAATTTGGCGGAAAGTGGGAAACAGAAGTGTCTTAATGGGAACAAAGGGTCTTCACACTAGTTTCACACGGATCTCTTTGTGTAACCTGCTAGGTGTAGCATACAAAGTAAGCAAAATTACACGTTTTAAAATTTAAAAACCTACCAATAATATTAAAGTAAAATTCCGGCTTAATAAAATATATTTACTCAGATTTCCCTAAAAGTAACAACCCTACAAGCCCCTGAACGTCTCAGCCAAGGCATTAATTTGCATTATAGTATGTGGTGCATAACTTTATAAAATGCGATAATAGACCCCTCTTTATACCTTTATTTTAGAGAACAAAGGAAACAATAGATGATAGCTCGGTATAGATCTACGGGCATGTAGATTAAATAAGTAATTAAAAAGTAAATAATTATATGATATGTACATAAATCGTACACAGTGTTGTCCTGAAAAGAAAAAAAAAATAAAGAGATCTACTATAGTGAGATAACTCTCAACGTATTATAATATTTTTTCTTTGTTTTATTTTCTCTCCTGTAGTAGTAGCCAGAAACAACAGAGCACCAAACGCTAAGGCCTCTGCATACCTCTTTTGCCTCGACCACTACTATCAAGCTTCGGAGGTCAACGGAAAGGTCTGCAAATCAAAAAGTGTCTTAATCCAGAATCTTTCCTTCAAAAATAGACATAGAATGTATGAACGTCTTCTAGAGATGATTATATAAAAATGAAAATACAGCAAAAGCAAACTACTGTTATTATTAACATAAATCAATTTACTTTACACCGGATGGTGTACATTCGATATCCGGTTACAGTATATTGGAGCGTGTGCATGCTCAATGCGGTTTCCTGGAAAGATGATTTTCAGGCTGAAATTCAAATCTGTTTTACAATTTTATTTCATATAATTGTATTGGAATATTTATACTTTTATATAGGTACATAAATTTTCTTTCATTTCTTTTTAGTTATTTATGTAAAATTTCAACAAAATATTTGACATTTTGCAGTACAATTACTAAATAACATATAAAGTATTGTAGTGGGGCGTAACAAGTGTCTATAAGGAGGCCTAATTCCGTACGCACCGACGCTACAAAGGAAACTTTTCTCTTAACATAAAACAAGCTACGTGAGTATACTGTCTGGTTGTATCAAAGATTTAAGTTTTATAAATGTATGGAAAAGACTATTTTTTGTTATTTAAAAAGGAGAATTTTATTATGTTCTGTTATTTCCCCTTCATTTGAGTATCGAATCCACAACCTTCGCATCAGACGAATATTATGCAGCTATTATAAGCCCTACTACAGCATAATATGCTGTAGTGGGGCTTATAATATATTATATTAATAATACTAGTGGACCCGAACGCGGCTACGCCCGCTGGAACTATACGAATATTAATTAAATATATTTATGAAATTATTTTCAGTTTTCAATAGCGAGATGCGTTAAGCAAGCTCATTTTGGTTGACGTTTTCAACTTTGCAAATCGTTGCTTAGCAACGGCCGCATAGCAACGGTTGTTATTAACATAGCGGAATAAATTGCATGTCAAATTAATAAGTATTTTAATATATTGGTATATATCGAAAATATTACAAATATGAGAAAAAAAAGTTCATCCAGAGACCCTCAAGTATCTTATCACAATTAAATTAGCGGTTTGGCCCTAATTGCGTAAAAGACAGACAGACAGACAGACAGAGTTACTTTCGAATTTATAATATAGATATGGATAATAAATAAAAAGCAATTCTTGCTAACTAGACAGTATGAGTATATAAAATGTCAAATGCAAAATAATATTCATGATATCAGATACATTTGAATATTCCTCTTCCGTCAAACGATAACAAGCGGTACAAGGCGTCACGTAATTTGACATGTTTTTGTCCATATACATATTATATCCCTTTATATTTATGTATAATATACTCTACAACTTTTTACGTAGAGGCTTTATTATATTTGCAAGTTAATGTAATTCTATACTATTAGGTTTATATAGGGTTTGGTGTCTGGTGGTACAAAATAGACAAGTAAATGTTAGACCTTGTATTTTATCCTGAGTGAATATGCGTGGATGCGTTAAGAATTCAGAGGAAATTGAGAAACGGAGTGTTAGCTAGAAGTTTTTAGGATATATCATTAGCTACTTTTAAAAATGGGTATAATTCAGAAAAGTGTAATTGTCTTGTAAAAGTGTAATTGCACTCTTTCTCTTGTCACTAAAGTGAAAAACAATTCATTCCCCCAATTGCGAATCGAACCTACAATTATTGCATTTACACCCAAATGGTCTCACTATTTTACTAATCCTTATAATAGTTAAGAAAAATTGCCAATCACATCCAGCAATTCTACATCAACCACCCATTAAGTAGGCTAAAGTAAAATTTAGAGTCGCTGTGTGAGGGGCACAACATGTTAAATCCATTCGTTGCGGCGTCAAGTTTTATTGCTTAGAACCTAACCTTAGGGATGTCTTGCTATTAACCTGTACATGTATAATTATAGTGTACGGCTTTTAAGGCCGCTAGAAATATTTATATATAAAGTGGAGAATGTAATGGGATATTCCCGGGTTCCCTCTGCTTTCCGTGCAATGTGCGGAATACAGGATGAAAAAGAAAGATAATATTATTATCAATAGCAATTTTTGAGGCCATTGGGGCGCAGTGGGTCAGCGTTTGACAGTTGACAGACATATGGGTTTGAACCTGACTCGGAAGAATGATTGTATTTAAATTATTTTCTTTTCCTCCCTTCAGCAAATAACTGGAGTACAGTAAAGCTAATATGTTTTACCAATGTTGTGTTTCATCACTCAACCCAACCTCTCGAGATCGTACGTAAAGTGATATCACTTGATGCTTTTTTTTTACGCAGGGGAAATCTTCAAAAGATATCCAATCCTTGGGGAGGACCAGATTATGTGGGATTTTTACCCACTAAAACCCCTGCGGTTGCCGACTTCGACACTATGGGAGGACCCGGGAAATTGGTACAACCACGTCCGTAGCCCTCCTCAGATGACGCGCTTCTCAACGGAGATCTCTTATAATTTAAAATTAAATCGGCAATAGACCAGGATAGAGAGCGCAGATTCCCCACACTGCACACTAATGGTCTAATCTGATTCATCGAGGACCAGGGATTGCCAAGGGACGATTGCCAAGCACACGTCCACGGTAACGCTGCCTTCTCTGAAGAGAATCACTTGATGCTAAGCTATCCTTGCTTAATGTGGGATGCAATGTGAGTATAATATAATGTTTAACCAGCTCACAATTTTCTTAAATATTAACAATTGTTTCCATAGTGAGCAATATGGTTTCACCAAAGGTAGGTCCACTACGGATGCGGGTGCTGCACTCCTAAAGCACATTTATGACG
>DWNA01003068.1:0-10589 GCA_018249835.1 Heliconius besckei
CTCACCAGCTATCATTTTCATTGATGAGTTGGATGCTATTGCACCTAAGCGTGAGAAGACCCATGGCGAGGTTGAACGCCGTATCGTGTCACAATTGTTGACACTTATGGATGGTATGTGTTTTTTTTTAATTTTTGTGTTTTTAAGGTGTTATTTTATATTAAGAATTAAATTATAAAAATAAAAATATTGAAATTGGAATGGAGTGTGTGTGTGACTTGAATTCGCTGTTTGAACGGTTTTCAAGAAGCGCGTGTTCTATTTGATTTTTTTTTGTATTCTTAAAATGCCGTATTGTTTATTACAACTAGAAAATATACTTTGTTATATAGTTATGTAAATCAAGTTATTTTTTTTAATTAAAAAAATATTGATGGTCTGTAAAGTTAGTACAATACATACGATGCTATGTCAATGTGCTTAAAATGAAATAAATCATAAAGTAATTAATAAGTTACTTCCTAGGTATGAAGAAATCTTCGCACGTGATAGTAATGGCGGCCACGAACCGCCCCAACTCGATCGACGCGGCTCTCCGTCGCTTCGGTCGATTCGACAGAGAGATCGACATCGGTATTCCGGACGCGACCGGCCGACTGGAGATATTGCGTATACACACTAAGAATATGAAGCTGGGCGATGATGTCGATTTGGAACAGGTATGGGACGAAATAATATAGTATTATTAGAATTTTATCAGTTTTATTGTGTTTTTTCATACTAATGATAGTAAAATATATTTAGAAGTTTCATAAAAAGAAATCATTTCTACACTCTGGTAACAAGACAAAATACGACGTTAAGTTACGCCACTCTACGCGCAATGCTGGAAAAGTTATTTATTACATGGCAAACTGAGTGTTTATCACTAGGTTTCCTCTACTTTATCCTGCAATGCAAGAAAATGTGCTGATTTTTTTTTTTTTTTTTTTTACTTTTTTTATTAGCCTCACGTTGTATCCCGCATGTTGTTTTCTTTAACTTAATGTACTTAAGAATGTGCAGTGGTCATACAAGCCAAATCGGGCCTAAGACCGCAAAGAATAATTAATTTTAATGTACTTTGTTATAAATAAATAAATATAGCAGGGTAAGCAGAGCCAATCTAGTGTGAAGACACCCCACTCCCCTAATTCTGTTAGCATTGCCTTAAATTAATTAATTTCACAATTCTTATTATTTTAATAACATTCTACATTCATTTTTCACAGATAGCAGCTGAATCTCACGGCCACGTCGGTGCGGATCTCGCTTCATTGTGCTCCGAGGCCGCCCTGCAACAGATACGTGAGAAAATGGACCTGATCGACTTGGAGGATGATCAGATCGATGCGGAAGTGCTCAACTCATTGGCCGTGTCTATGGATAACTTCCGTGTAAGTTGTTGTTTATATTTATTTGAAATTGATTTATTGTAATTTTTTTTCTTTTTGTAAAGTTGGTAATGAATAGTGGTTATGTAAATTGTATCAAGTTGCACAGAAAACAAGAACATCTATTTTTGACGGTGATAATTATAATATTTATTACAATCTTATAAGTTTTACTAAAAAAAATATTATTAAGTCTATTTATGTAATAAAAAATAACTTTATTCCCATTTACCAACAGTACGCAATGACCAAATCTTCGCCATCTGCCCTACGTGAGACAGTAGTAGAAGTTCCCAACGTCACTTGGACCGACATTGGAGGTCTACAAAACGTCAAGCGTGAGTTGCAAGAGCTTGTCCAGTACCCTGTGGAGCATCCGGACAAGTTCCTAAAGTTTGGTATGCAGCCATCTAGGGGTGTGCTGTTCTATGGACCGCCTGGTTGTGGTAAGTGTCTTAACACTAGGTTCCCTCTGCCTGCTGTGTTCAGGATACAGCATGATTTTTTAAATTATTATTATCAATTAAAATATGTTTTTTTGTACAGGTAAAACTTTGTTAGCCAAGGCCATTGCTAATGAGTGCCAGGCCAACTTTATATCAGTGAAAGGTCCTGAACTGCTTACTATGTGGTTTGGTGAATCGGAAGCTAATGTGCGAGATATCTTCGATAAGGTATGCCTTCACAGTACTTTGAGAATTAGAAGCAAGACACTAAGAAATATCAATAGCGTTCACAAAGCGTAAAAAACAGATAAAATAAAAAAAAAATACCATTTTGGGTATTATTGTATTGATAAATATCCTCATGAAGATAGCAACTAGTTATATTTGTATTTCATGTATAGATAATATAAATATAGTTAAAGATTAATATGTTTGTGTTAGCACAGTGGCGTGTAACTCCATAAGCGACGACTGTGGATTCAATTACCAATTGCGGAAAGAAATATTTTTATTTCCTCATTCTATTAACAAGTCAAGGTTACCGCCACTTAAAACGCATTGTTCGCAACGCAATGTTCGAATTCGGCGGAAAGTAAGGAACAAAATGTCTTAATACTATGTTCGCTTCGCGCCTACCTGGCTAGATATGTGGGTTACAACGTGAAATTTTAAAAAATGTATATGTACAGGCCCGTTCCGCGTCTCCGTGCGTGCTGTTCTTTGACGAGCTGGACTCCATCGCCAAGTCACGCGGGGGCTCCGTGTCGGACGCGGGTGGCGCCGCGGACCGCGTCATCAACCAGATCCTCACCGAGATGGACGGCATGGGCGCCAAGAAGAACGTCTTCATTATTGGTCAGTTTAAGTTTATATCAATATAATGTTGTGGTAAAATGGTAAATGTGATTTAAATTAAAGAAAATATATTAAAATTGATTTTTAGATTGTGTATGTATTTATGTATGTTAGACAATATGTATTATAAGATGTTTACATTAAATACTAGGTTTTTTCGACACGTAATTAACAATGATTTCTTATTATTTAACAAAATAAAAAAGTGTTATACATTTAACATAAAAGTTCATAATACTACTTAACAAATATTTGTTATACATATGTATTACTATTTAAAGAACTAAAATTATTGAAACGTAAATTAATAATTTAAAAGCATTGAATCTCTTTAATTATTTAATTAGTATAGAAGAATAGATATAACTACTATCACACACTTGTCAAATTTACCATTATAATTTTATTTCAATCAGGTGCAACAAACAGACCTGACATCATCGATCCGGCCATCCTTCGACCTGGACGTCTCGACCAGCTGATCTACATACCACTGCCAGATGAGAAATCCCGTGAGGCAATCCTCAGGGCTAATCTACGCAAGTCACCCATTGCTAAGGATGTTGATCTGTCTTATATTGCTAAGGTGATGTCTTGTTTTTATACAGAAATGTATGAAAAATTCTGGTTAGATTCTGTTGTTAGTCTTTTATTTTGGTGTAGGGATGTGGACTTCAATATAACCTATTCTGTCCTTTCATCATAAAATAATATATCAACACAACCACAGGTGACCCAAGGGTTCAGTGGAGCTGATCTGACAGAGATCTGCCAGCGCGCCTGCAAGCTGGCCATCCGGCAGGCCATCGAGGCTGAGATACACCGGGAGCGCGCGCGTCAACAGCAGGCCGCCGCCGCTGTTATGGATGTATGTTTTATTTGTTAACTTTGAATTATTTATGTTAAAAAATTAAACAGTGCATGACTGTTAACATTAAATGTATCTCATATAATCATTAAATGTAAATATAATAATATTGTTTCCAGATGGACGAGGAGGACCCGGTGCCGGAGATATCGCGCGCGCACTTCGAGGAGGCGATGAAGTTCGCGCGGCGCTCTGTGTCCGACAACGACATACGCAAGTACGAGATGTTCGCGCAGACGCTGCAGCAGAGCCGCGGGTTCGGCACTAACTTCAGGTGAGTGGATTGATACATCTTATAGTATTGATTTTTGATGATGGTTGTAGGTTCCTTGCTTATGAATTTTGGGCATTTTTATTATATTTTATTGGGGCATATTTAAATTATTGTCATTTCTCCCCTTTCGTAGTAATAGTGTGACTTCCAGTTCCGACACTCAACACATAATGTCTCTAAAATTGGGCAGTGCTTGATTATTGGAGTGTCTTAATACTAGTTTCCCTTTATTCTGCTAGATGAAGTTAATAATAATTTGAAGTTAAAAAGGGAGGTAATAATTTATATTTAAATTTCCAGGTTCCCAACCTCAGGCGCGGCGTCAGGCGGCACGGGCACGTCAGGCGGGGACCAGCCCACCTTCCAGGAGGAAGGCGGCGACGATGACCTGTATAGCTAGACGCGTACATACTGACATTACTTATATGAATTGAGCTGTAATTGACTACTTACTGGTCGGAAGCTAAAGTGGTTTTGAAGATTTAGATTTTCTTTTCTGATTTGTTAATAGTGTTGTTTTGTTTACTTTACATTAAATATAAATTTCTGTATAATTTTTTTTATAAATCTCAATAGATCACTTTAGTGAATGTCAGAGCGAGATTCCATTACGAACATTGAACCTACTACCTTAGCCTATTTTACAAAAAACATTTCTCTAACGTTACTTAGATATCGATATACACAAATATACAAAACTTATATTTTATTTGAGTTTCCAATAACGTTGCTTGGAAACGAGTGGCTCGGTAGTTCAATGTTCTTTTCCTTCGAATTAACTATGTTAGTAGTATAGTTGTCTTCTTTACAGCTCTTTAATTAAATTAAGATTAACTGGGTGTTTGGAGGTCGGTCTGAGTGTCGCAATTCCAAATATATTATAAATGTATTATTTTTTAATTGAATTAGTTCCAATCGCTTACGTTTAGTTCTGTGTTATGTTCCCACGTGGTATATTTAATGTCAGGTCGTGTATGCGACTCAGCGCAGTGATTTTTATTAAATAATAAAAGATTTTTATAGTCGAAAATTGGGTGTTTTATTTATATGGTCTGTTTTTTTTTCTCATTTTAAATTTAATTTATTTTATTATGTGAATTCTTGGCCAATTAAATATATATGCTAATTAGGTGTTGGCATCTTTTATTATCTGTGAAAATAGTTAAATCAGAATAGAATCAGAGAATTTTATCAAAAAGAAATGAAAACTGAATATAAAATTCAAATCAGTTACCATTTTAAGTATATATTTTTTAATTTTTTATTTCGTTACAGTGACAGACACCTGTCAATGTTTTATATTGTTTTAAATTTTTAGAAAATAAATTTTGCAATTACGAAATGTTTGAACTTAGCGACGATTATTATCTTAGAAAGTCCTATTTTGACTCTGAAACTGTTCCTACTCAGAGTGTCATGAAAGAGAAGATGTCTCCACAACTTGCGGAAGTATATTTTAAATCGATGTCACCTAAACTTAAAGTTCTCGCTGGACTTGAACCGCCCCTTAAAGGTGGTGGGAGCGACTGGTATGTACCACCAAAAGAATTACTCCACGGCAGAGCCGTAATGAAACCTGAGAAAAGACAATTTATAACGAAGTTGGGTTTCAAAGGCATTGATTTCTTAGGAGAAAAAATAGTTAATGAACATCAGGAACAAATGGAAGAAGAGAAACGCAAAGCTCTCCTAGAAAACGAAATTAATTGGAAACATATAATTATAGAAAGTTGCAGGAAGCAATGGGATGATACTTCTAGAGAGCAATCTAAAGAAAACACGTCCAAAATACAAAAGGCATTCCAGCAATATACCGTATTGTATATGACGTCCTTATCAAAAATAGATAATTTACTCCGCGATGCGGCAGTTAAGGAAGTTCAACGTGTTAAACAGGAAGCCTTTGATATGATGAGCACACATTACGAAACACTTTTAAAGCAACAGGCGACCATGTTGTACGACAGGTACGCTGACAAGTTACTTAAAGAAAAGACTAAGTTAAAAGATAAATTTGTTTTGGACGTCGAAAACGCAAGGACGGAATTGGGGAATAAAATACACGATATAAACTTAGAGAAACACGTAGCCATTGAAAAGTTGCGAGTGCTGCTAGAATGTCAGAATTTAGCATGTCAAGTATATGTAGCTCTAAAGGAGCGAGAGGAGTGCAAGAAAGATATGGAATTTACAAAACACGAACATGAAAAAACTGTTAAAAAGTTGTCAGAAAGGATCAGAATGCAAGATTTTGAAATCAAGCGTGAAAGAGAAAAAGAAAAAAAACGCAATGAATTTATTCAGATATGGCAGAAGAAAATCTGTCATGTTGTGAAAAGATTTCAACAATTCGTCAAGTACTGTTTAAAAACTTTACCTGAACAAGCAGATTTTTTTATTAATATGGAGAAGTTGATGCTATTGCAGCTAAGCGAAGCCATGGAAAATCCAAGCGTTGAAAGTATTTTTGTTCCTGAACAAGCTGGCTTTCATACGCCTGTACCAAAACCACACCCGTTTTATGTGTGTCGCGATAAAGAGTTTAAGCCCAAGATACAAGAGGACCTGTGTCCTAAGCACTGTACTTCTAGTGCCTCCCAGCTACCAGTTATCGTTGTGAACAAAAAACTGATCTACTCCAATTGTGATAATATAGAAGTGTTCGCTGATAAGCTCACTGAGTTCCTCGAAGGTCACCGAGGAGACGACGAGGACTTTGTTGATGACCACGATTATACATACGATATTCCTATAAAACCTACTGAATCGATGGATAAGGAGCGCGTAAAACAAGAGAGCTCTCTAATGCAAATATTACAAAATGAAATCCCCAACCCCAGGGAAGTGAAAATTGAATGTAGTCTTTGTAGAGTTTCAACATGCTACTGTGAGAGTTTACCTAAAATAAGACCTATTTTGCCAATTGCAGATTCACAAAAATGTATTCCATGGCAGCCTACTGACATAGGACGAGTAATAAAATATAGAAAAACGGAATTGGCACATGATCGTGAACCGAAATGGGATAGTTATATCAAATTTGTTTACCCAAAACGATGTAGATGTTCTCGAAGAGCTAAAAAACATTTACAAGAACATCTCCCTGCGTACATGCGCAATATGTCTATGTATGAACCTCCAGACTTGCCGTTTTACGAGAAATGCCCTCTGGACAAATTGAAAAAACTAGTTAAAAAATCTCGAAGGCAGCAATTTTTAGTACCGGAAATCGCCAAAGTCGAATCGAAAACAAAAAATGTTAGTACCCAATATTCAGATCAAGAGTTTGATTATTTGTGCACATGTTTTTCAGATGAAGAACTTGAAAAAATCCTTGAGAATCTTATGAAGGGTCCTAAAAAGGAACACGTAGAGTCATTTTCCTCGTCTAATCTATTGGTGAGCCCTCCAACATTCGCTCGTGAACGTGCACGTTCTTTACGACGCTTAATGAACGAAGCTCCCGAATTAGAAGAATTATTCAAAAGAGAGGATTGCCAATTTTAAATGTTATTTTTTGTCATACTGAAATAGCACTTTGATATTGTATTAATCTACATCACCTACATATTAGTACATATAAAAATATATGTTTTTTTTTAAATTTAACGTTTGCCTAACATGCTACAGGATACAACTTTCTATAATCTTTATTATTTTACCGACCGCCATTTGCTGAAACAGGTTCGGAAAGAGTTCACTAGTTCTACAAATCACTTGCTCACATTGTTTGATGTTGTGGGTTCGAATCCCACTCTGAAGAATGAATTATTTAATATTTTCATTTCCTCACACTATGTCGAACATACGGCGACGACATTCCCTTTTGCCCATCTAGAATAAAAAAAAAAACAACTGTGTAAAAATATTTTTTACTTCTATATATAAAATTATAAACACCAACTCTGATTAAATATTAATAAATTCATGATCTACGTGATTTCACCGACCGCCATTTGCTGTAAAAGATTCATAACGTGACAAAATCTCTCCTTTATCTCCGTCGTACTTCTATGCGGGAGGAGTTCACTAATTCTACAAAATACTTGCTCTGTAACAGATTCATCTTTTATTATTTCCAGCATTGTTTTATCCTCATCTCGAGTCCAGCTTTTAATTTCTTTTTTTTCTTCTTTAAGTTTAACTTTATCGTCTTTTTTCGTTATACACTTATCTTTTTTCTTTAAAAAATAATCTTTTTTGCATTTACTTTTTGTATGTGGTTTTGGTTTGACACTTTTAGCTGTAGTATTTATGGTAAGGCATTCTTTTTTAGTATTGTCATTGACATCTTTAACACTTTTAGTGGGAGACTTAAGTTGCTTTCTAGATCTTTTTTGTGGAATTTTGCATATATTTTTGTTATTTCTTTTAGGAGATGCTCTTTCTGAGTCAGATTCTGGCAGGGAAAGGCAATGGTTGGGTGCTAATCGTCTTGAATGAACTCTATAGGGTTCTTTACTGTAGGGATATGTGACACACGCTGTACGTAAAAACCTGCCATGTTGAAGGAACACTCGCCCGTGTAAATACTGTAAAAGAATAAACTGTATTAATATTTATTTACAAGCGATTCGCTCGCGACTTCGCCCGCTTGCTACATCATTATTAATTTACTAGTTATTTTTTTTATAATATTATCATGTTAAAAAAATATCTTTACCAATATTATTTGTATTGTATCAATCTATACTAATATAATAAAGCGGAAGAGTTTGTTTGTTTGTTTGTTTGTTTGAACGCTAAGATCTCTGGATCTAATGGTCTGATTTACTTTGTTTTTCTTTTGTATGAAAGCTGCATTCTTCAGAATTGCTATAGGCTATATAACAATACATTACACATATAAACTAATATATTTTAAAGTACTTTCTAATTTGACATGCAATTTATTCTGCCATGTTAATAACAACCGTTGCTTTGCTACGCGACCGTTACCGCGACATTTTGATATTCATTCTTATGAAAACAAATATAATAGTCAATTTTAGCATTTCATCTAGATGGAAATTATAGTTTACTGTATAACATTCTAATAAATAATTAAGGAGATGTCACTGATTCGGAGTGACCTAGCCTTCGGGCGGCACAGTATGACCTATGCGAAAATATTCTTATAGTTCAAGCGTAGCCGCGTCCGGGTCCACTAGTAAAAAATAAAATAACTAATACTATATACAAAAAAATAATTTCAGCAAATTCAATAAATCCGTTATTTATAAAAATTTTGTCGAATAAGATTCTTTAAAATGGTATAACTTTATTAATTGTAAACCGATTGAAATAAATCAAATAGTGAAAAATCAAATCGGTTATGCTGTTTCTAAGATAAGCAAGAACAAACGCACAGATAAACTGACGTAAAATTTTTTTTAAATATTTGTGGTTGTATTACTTTTTTAAATGATACCATAACACATTTTTTCTTATATACGTTACGAAGTGATTATAAGTATAGATGTTGATATATACTCACTTCAGAGTCCAGAAGCTTAGCGCCAGCTTTTCTTTTATTATTTTTCTCCTCAAATTCCCACACATCATATCCTTTGTCACAAGTTAAAAAGGTATCTTGAAGACAATCTGTCCCAGTGTCGTAAACACTGTAACATAAAAATAAGAAATAGGAAATCGTTTTGTTAATACTATATCAAAAACGTTATATTAATAACGTTTATTAACGTTATATACCGATTTTACGGAGCTTAAGCTGGTAAAGAAGCTTCACGCTAATAGCATAGCAGACGCGAGCGTTCACGATCATGTATTCAGAGCAGAGACTTTGATGCTGCGCCTAGTGAGAAAGCCGGCGATCCACTTGCATAAACATACGTACAATTTGACTTCAATTTATATTTTTACACCTCAAATTATTTCAAGTTACAAAAAAATTATACTATTAGAATTCAAAATATTTACTATCAAACCTACTCGTATGTAAAATCGTACTCTAGACTCCTATAATAATAACAAGACAATCAACTCACCTATCCAGTGGGCGTTCATCTGGGAACAAGGATTTAAATATTTGTGTCAAGCGTGGGTTGGACCTCAGGTGTGGCAGGACTCTCGTCTTCATATCTGCACTGTTCCCACTGTTGATTCCTGTCGTCATAGCGCGTATTATCTTTCTTAACACCGTCGGTTTCCGGTTAAATGTAGTCTGAAATAAAATGGCCGCTTTTAGAATGGTCTTTATGTCTAAAAAATGGCAGTTGTTTGGCAAGTAGGTAGTTGTGTTTACACCACATGATTTTTATTAATATTAGTATAAGATGATTACGTAATTGTAGTTTTCGATAAATTATCATTATTCAAATGGTAATTCAATATGGAATTTTGAATATTTGATACTACTGAATGTGCGTAGATTATAATAAAATATTATAATGTAATCTAATCTAGCTTTACGCTGTATCCCCAGCGGGATAGTTATAAAGTACTAATAATTACACTAGATTGGTGGTTTCTTTTTTAGTCTGTACTTTATACCAATATTATG
Source organism: Heliconius besckei (assembly GCA_018249835.1). Taxonomy (NCBI): domain Eukaryota; kingdom Metazoa; phylum Arthropoda; class Insecta; order Lepidoptera; family Nymphalidae; genus Heliconius; species Heliconius besckei. The sequence goes on from DWNA01003068.1 coordinate 10,319, forward strand.
AAACAGAAGAGTTGGTTTGCTTAAATGAGCTAGCTAATCTCTGGAATTATTAGATCGCTTTATTTTTTTTTGTATTTGATAGAACAGTTATCGAGGAAGTCTATATTACCTCACGACCTATAGAAGTGAATTACTTTACTCCTAATAAATAAATATTGAGGAAACGGAAACGGAAAAACAGAACACGGAAACAGAACTTGAGAGCTTCGTCCGTGCCTTAGGTTTGAAAAAGGAGTGTTCCAAATTAAATCTTCATTTTTCAGGTTTTTTT
>DWNA01003069.1:0-10588 GCA_018249835.1 Heliconius besckei
TTTTTTTTATGATTTACCAGGGAGAGTAAATGAAGATATTTTATTTCCAAAAGTGAAAATCGAACTCATAACTTCCATTATTACAGTCTAACGCTATGCCGTTATACCACGACTGCCTGCCTCATTATCCCGTTTTTTAAAACGGAAATTAATATTGAAAATATTTAAATTTCCCACAAAGTAAAATATTATAAGCAAAATAGTGTACTGGAATAAATTTATTATTATACTCACTCACTGTATCGAGGTGCTGAGGCCCTATAAGTATCGATTCTAACACCGCATAGTGCATCTAAAACTTTATGAGTGGATAACACGTGGGCTGCATTTCTATGAGAGCTTCTATATATATTTTTAATTTTTTATTGAATATATTTAGACTTTATAAAGCGGCGTTGAGTTACGTTACTGCGCAATTTCTCAAATTGAGAATAACATTAAAAATATTTTCTGCTCTCCTTTAGAGGAGGTCCTCTCTGATATATTTTTTTTACTGATATCTATTTCGGAATAGAGAAGATATTAATAATAAGAAGATATTAATTAACTTTTTTTTTATATTCACCAGCTAAGAAAAAAAATACTTTTTTTTTAATTGAAGATAGGTAAGCATTTGTCCGCTATCTCACCTGGTGGTAAGTGACGATGCGAACGATGGTGGAGCATGCTTACCCAGATAATGCCTATTCACTCTTTCCTTGAAGACAGCCAAGTTGTATTTATCGGGGAACAGTTGAGCGGGCAGGGAGTTTCACTCCTTAGCTGTTCGCATTAGGAAAGTGGAGGCGAAGCGCTGCGTACGAAAAGCAGGCACATCGATGATATATGGGACATACATTAAGAGACAACTGCTACACCAAAAGGTAACAAAAGCTTACAAATATAAATTAAAAGAAATACTTATATTGGTACCGATTCCAAAATTAAAAGATTATTTTTCAATATTCTTTAATTTGAATTTACAAAAAATTAATTTTATATTTGAAGTCAATATTTTTTTTCTTTAAATATTTTTTTCACTTTTTTGCTTTCTTTCGATTCTTAAATAACATAATTATGATATTTTATATAACTTAAACAATACACCTTTGCTATATAGAACACGTGTATATATTCATATTATTATATTAAGAAAAAATACTACAAATATTTCTTATCACAAATTACATATGAAAGAAGTCCAAAAATCCTAAATTGGTTTAGTTAGCAATATGTTAAGCCTTGTTTATCTTTCTTTGAGTAGTTGGAGATAGGTTTTTGTTTATAATAAAGTTTTTTGAACTTCACTACCGTTTAATTTGTTTTTTTTTTGTTTAATTTGTTTTTAAAAGCATATAAAAAAATATATAGTGCCTATTAGTTTATAACCTGGAGTGACAAATGATTAGTTCATCATCGATCTAAGTGGTTATTTATAAAAAAAACTAAGATTATTGTGTTAAGAATAAGTGACCTTATACATTACACATTCTCCGGATATTGGACCAAGTTAAGGGAAAAAACTTTAGTTGATACAAGAATGAGGTTTCCTTTCAAAGCGTTACATTATTATACGATACACACAAAGCCAACAACTTCATCCGGAAGCAACTTTGAGAGCTTATAGTATATTAAAGTGATGATATTATGGTTATCCTCATCAATTTTCTCATAAAACTTTGGATGGAGATTAAAATCTTGTTTAATTTAAAGGAAATTTTAAAATAGCACTTACAACACTGTGTAAAATCATACTAACTCTTTTCGTACGTTTTATATTTCAGTTTATCGAGGCCGTAACTGGCCATTCAAAACGCGAAGTTTTCGCCTCAACATGCAATCCCTGAATGCCAGAATGTGGTGAAAAGTGGAACAGAAATGTCTTAATCGGAACGGAGTGTCTTAATACTAGGTTCCCAGGTGTCCTATGCTAACTCTATGTATGAGATTGTGTAAATTTATAGTATTTCCTATTCTGTAACATTATCTGTTTTTTAACGTACAGCACCTTCGTGTGCCCTCCATTCCACGTGATATTAACAAAGTGGTAACTGCTGAACTGACGCTCTCTACTAATATGTTGAAGTTCGTGGTGATAGCTTCTTCATTTTATCATTTTATTCTGTGTAGTGGAATGCCACTCGAAACATTCTCAAGACTCTGCTTGTTGCCCTAGACACGTAACTAAAGTGTAAATTCTCGTTTTTTCTTGTTCACGTGGGAATTTCGGGAAGTCTTCTACACTCCGCGAGGGCTCTGTAACAAAAACTTTATATATGTTTAGATTTAATATAAGATCTTTAGTTTACAATATTAAACTTATTTTTAATATCTATCAATTATTCTATACCTATATGCATCAGAAATAGGTACCTGTATCTCAAAAACTATAAAAAGAATCTCTATAAAACTTTTAGTTTAAGAGAAATGTATTGCTTATTTGCAAACACGAAACTTGGCACACGTGCTTGGAATCAATCATAATATTTAAATATTTCTTCTTTTATTTGAAACCTCTTAAATATAAACACACTCCTTTCATAATATATTCTGCGAACGAAATTGTCCAGATCAACAAAAGCAGTACAAAATTATCACATTCAAATTGTAACAAAAACATTCACAGAAATATATCTTTTGAAAACTGAATAGAAGCCTTTTGATATATAGTACCTACCTACATACGTAATAGAAAGCTAGCAGGTGTGACCGACTTATTTAGAGGAGGCCAATATATGTTGAAACATGAAAACTTCTGTTTTCATATATTTTTCAGAGAAAATTTTAAGCTTGTTGTAGTGTTAAGGTTCATATTAAAGTGGCACTTTAAGGGATCGGAATCGTCGAACCCTAGAAAGGTTAAGGTATTCATTCACTTTTGGAATCGTATATACCAGGGGTTCCCAACCTGTGCACCGCGGCGCCGTAAAAAGGGGCGCCGTGAGTTGTTCCTAAATCTGAAATCGGAAATCTTAAGATCTCTTGAGAAACTATGCGGAGACCACCAAGCTCAACCGACACATTGAATTGACTAAGAACTGTCTGTCGTAGGTACTTTATTATTCTTATGTCTTAATTGTTATTTTTTCATTTTAATAAATAAAACTCAATTTCATATTGTGGATGTTTTAATTTTTGATCCTATTTGGGTGTAGGTATCTATTTCTTTCGAATGTTTCTTTTTCTAATAGCGAACTAGCTTGGGTAGGGCGCCGTCAAAAAATATCAAACTTGTAACTGCGCCGCGAGATGAAAAAGGTTGGGAACTTCTGGTATATACATTTATTCTTGTCGAAGTATAGTTGGGTTTTTTTTTTAGATTTGTAGGTAGCTAATGTATAGTATATGTAAGATATATTTTTATGTTATTATTGTGGTGGTCTTAGGTTCAAATTTGACATAGATTTTTCTAAGAAAGCTTAGCTTTAAAAGATAGTGTTGAAATCATATTTTTATTATATTTGTGGCTACGTTTAATGTTATTAATCATTGCCTACCAGATCGAGTTTTATAAAAAATATACTCGTATATATTTATTCCTTCAAATGGCATCTATCTGGTAGGCATCAGTACCTACAGTAATCAGCCACCGGCTACAAAATCAAGTCAATTAAGTATATTTTTTGTCAAAAAAAAACCTATTCCACAGTAAATATTTATATAACATTAAAAATTTTATTGACAGTGGCGAATACAGTGTTCCGTAAACGCTTGGGAATTGTACGACGACTAAGAGCTTCTTGTAAAAGAATTCTATTTGAACTACCACTTTTATTTTTGAGTAAATTTGTTGATATTATAAAATGGAATATATTCTTAGAATGCCGTTTCAAAATTGAGTGAACACTTTTGTTACATAATATTTTATTTATTTATTTATTCCTCAAATAAGATGCCTGTTTCGATTTCGCGGGGATATTTCAAGCTTTCACGTTTTTCTTACATAGCAGGATAGACAGAAGGAACCAATATAATGTAGAGGATGGGGAAATGAACAAAATTAAAAGACGTACTCTATGTTGTTATACTAAGAAATTCCTTTTCATGCTGTTGAAAATTCTTAAATTTATACACATGTGACATTTTATTGCTATGACTTAAACAATAATATATCTTACATTGGGACTACTTTTTCTTTTTTACACTTGACGCTGTTATACTGTTAAGACACTCCGTCTTTACTAAGTTAGTTCCGTTTCCAATTTTCTGGCGGAATCTAGAGACATTACGTGTTGAATGATGGAAATAAAAAAAATATTTCATTTTCTTCAGTGGAAATCGAACCCACAACTTTAACAGTCCCACGCTTGTGCCCCTGCGCCACGATAGACCTCAGACATACAAATAAATGTACTTTAAGTTTCGTTCTTAAAAAATGTATGAGACAGCTAACTCTAAGTGTAGACACTTAACACGTCTAGCACATCTAGGGCTCTACACCTTGTACGTGGCGTCTCTAAAACAATTTATGTGGATTCCTAAGGGACGTATAATGCGTTTGTTTTCCTTTTTAAGTAAAGGTGAGCTTTTACAAGCGAGCTTTAAAGTTTTTTGGGCTTTGGTGGGATTTAGTGTTGAGATTGTAAATCATTGACCTTTATGCTTATAACTTTTACTCAGAGACGTTAATTATCACTTAAAGGGAGCTTTATTTAGCTCACGCTATATCCCGCACGGAGCAGGGTAGGCAGAGGGAACCTACGAATCTAGTGTTCTGACACTCTGACTGTTCCATTCACCATTTTTCACTGAATTCTGGAGGCACTGCGTATTAAATGGTGAACCTCAACGCCGTCAAAATAGAGATCGAACCCACAACTAATTGCGCTATAACGGCTTACGGTATTTTTTTAAAACACCTTGATTTTTTTTTAAAACATAAGAATGTGATACAAATTTTAAAGTGAATTTCAGCTAAACTTCAGAAATAAAATTTAAAAATCACTTTGAAGTAGCTCTCTGCTGGGGGACTGAGTTTTGTAATTTTCCGGTGCTACTTACTTTAAAGCTCGTGCCAAAGCTCAAGTCAAATAATATCCGGGATTTTAAAAGTTAACAAGATTATTTAGCTATAGATGCATATAAAAAGATTTACTTTTCTGTATTTTAAAAATAACTAGAGGCCGCGTTTGACTTTGTTTCTGTAATCTATCCTGTAAAATCCTGTTATTTTCCCGTTCCCATAGGAACTTTGATCTTAAATTACATTGATCTACGCCAAACAAGCATCGCTTACGAACAGCGAGCGTACCGCGAGACGTTATCAGCCTCAACAGTAAGTTAATGCCGTTACAACAGTTTGCAAAAACCCATCACGTCAGCCTCCGCGACGTTAAATAAGATTCAATATTGTCATTTTAGGCTGCACCTTATTAAGAAGAATATAGGGACATAATGTTCACACAAAATTCTCTCTAGACACCTGGAAAGTAAAAAAAAGAACTTAATTTATCAATTTTATTTAAACTCAAACAAAGATGAATTCAACTTCTGTGGTTTTGTACTTCAAGGAAAACTCTCAACTTTTAATATACAAAATGACAGTGAAACATAAAAAGTAATTAGCGTCGTTTGAAGTCGGTTAAAGTTTAAACAAAAAAAATGTTCTGCTTCCCGACAGCGGTGATTAAGTAACAAAGAGCTAGCATGTCTTTTGTTCTCATTAAAGTAGCCGTTAAATTTTATTATTCTGGAATAAAATGTATACTGTTGGATGAAGTTTAAGATGCTTAATTCCTATTCATATTTTTACGTGAAAAATTATAAAGAAATAATAAACAAAATATTATAAGAATATTTTCAGAGGCCAGTCGTGGCGCAGGGGCACAAGCGTGGGACTGTAAACGTGATGGGTTATGGGTTTGATTACCACTCGAGGAAATTAAATATTTAATCACAAATAAGTCATTTCCTCGCTCTGGTAACGAGGCAATAGGTGGCGTCATTAAATACGCACTGCTTCTAAAATTTAGTGAAAAGTGACAAACGGAATGAAGTATTTTAATATTAGATCCCCAGGTTCCCTCTGACTACCCTGCTATGTGCTGGACGCTGCACACAAAAATGTATATTTTTATGACTATAATATTTCGTTTGAATTACTAATTCATATGAAATATATATTTTAAGCTACAAATAGAAGTGATAAAATAATGCCTGGTAATCCATTTACAGTCTATTGTCAAAACAGCTCTGTGAATTTAAGGGCTTAAAGCATTGATGAATACACTAATTCGGATAAAACAGTAATATTCTTCGAATACCATAAATTTAAATGCAAATAATAGTACAGATATTTGTTAAATAATTTTTGATAAGATTTCACTCAAATGTAGTTTATATCTTAAAATACATACTGGCTACAGTTTATGTACCACCAGTGGCGTAGTTAGGGTACTTGCTGCTCGGTGCGGCTTAAGGGACTTGATGCCCTTTAAAATGGTCTAAGGTCTAAAAAAAAACAAAGTGATCGTCGACTTTGATGCCCCTTTCCTTTTGATGCCCGGTGCGACCGCACCGCTCGCACCCCCTAGCTACGCCACTGTGTACCACCACCATTTCACAAAAAAACAAACTTAAAAATCAAATGAATTAAAATAACAATCAGCTTCACGCTGTATCCCGCACACATCAGGGTAGGCAGAGGGAACCTAGACACTCCATTCCCCACTTTCTGCCGACTTTTTTTGTAAATTACAATCTTAAAAACTTATATAATAAACAAACAAGAACTAATTCAATGCACTATGATTGATTATAAATTGAATATTAAGTTTATGACAGTAATCTGTATTGACGATCTCGACTTGTCAACCCAAATCAACCCACATAAGTATTGGCCACTTAAATTTAGAATTTAAGAGTATCCATTTCTTTTTAGTTATACTCGCTGCACAACGCTGCGCTTTGCCTCGTTACCACAGCGAGAAAATTAAAATCGAACCCACAATCGCAACTACAGCTATTATAATAGATAGAATAAAATACTATAGTACGAATACTGTATACTCAATGATTGTAGGCTTGATCCCCACAGATAATAAATATATTCAAATTATTTTCTTGAATGTCTTTATAAAACCTTTTAAATTTTAAAAACGTAAAAGATATATGTAAGTAATAAAATTAACTAAGATTGTACTTATTTGATTTATTACCCCATTTTCCTGTCTCTCCGCCTTTCTTCCATCAAAACGTTACGTGAGACAACTTAAATAACGACAACTTAATCGTCGAGGCCATAAATGTAATCCACTTAAAATTCAACCACCCATCTCTCATTTAAGGACTTAAAGTTAATGGGATAGGGTAAAAATTTTATTAATGAGTTATAACGTCTTACCAATTCAGATCAAATATGTCGGAGTGGAGGGAACCTAGTGTTACGTACTGTTTTTACCTACTTTTCACTCAATTTTGAAGATATTACTTGTAGTGTGGTGGATCTCAACCTGTGCTTTTCTCGTTACTATAGCGAGGGAATGAAAATATTTAATATTCATTTTCATGAGTACAATTGAACCTGCAGCCCGTTGGGTTTCCAGTCGCAAGTTTCTGCCCCTGCGCCACGATTAGTCTATATATATATATATATATATATATATATATACATACATACACATATAATAGGATATACACATACAACATACAAGTTCTAAAAACAGACCTAAATCAGAGTAATCACAAGAGAGGAAATTGGGGAAATAAGATCTGAGGAACACGATTACGGCACCTCGATCCGTATAGGATTCTATTTGGTAATTCTAAATCGAATAAGATATAGAGACGGCGTTTTCAACTGATTCTGTTATATCCCGTACGAGAAGCTATGATTAAGCCGGCTTGAAAGTGAAAGTGAAAGACGGGTAATGTCGTTATGCTTATTTTGTAAGCTTATAAGGCATATGTGACTTTTGATTATACGAATATATCTATATTATTTTGACAATATTAACTGATAAAATATTTGTGGAAATTTAAAACTTTTGTTTATATATGTCACAATTTTAGGCGTTATTTAGATCTAGGACATAGAAAAATATATTTTTATCTTTTTTTATGTCCACTTTACACTCAATTCTCGAGATATTATGCAATGAGTGAAGAAGCTTAACTCCGTACTTTTTATTATTATAGAAAAGAAAGAACTGAAAATAAATTATCCTCCGGGCGGAGTCAAACCCACGACCGTCGCGCTTACGACCACATTTTATAAAAAAATATAATAATATTAGTAAAAACAAAAGAATTCAAAGCAAAATACTTCCAAAATTACTTTCATTTATAAGTCAATGGCAAGATGAAGATACACCCACGTTTGTCTAACAAACAAAACTTTCAATGTCGAACTCTACTACAATAATGAACAAAAAGCAATTAAGACGTATTTGATTATTTTTGGAGCTTCGTAATTTAGTTTATATTAGGAGTAACCTGTATATTAATATATTTCTGGGAAGTTCATTAATTTACTGGTAAGACCACGTGACTACGTGATGGCTACGACCGCTTCGTCAAGAGCGTAACGACTGAGAAGAAGAAGAAGAAGAAGATGACCACGTAGTACCATGTGTAACACGCAGTACCTGAAATTTGGGTGGAAGGTAGAGAACGAAGTGTCTTAATACTTTACTTAGAGGGAACCTCTCTCTGGTTCTAAGTTAAGCGGGAAAAGGCGTAAAGGCGCTTAACAGTATTTCTTTTTTAATATATTGTAAGAAACTATTGGAAATATTAAATAAAGTGGGAAAGGTAATGAATTAAAACAAGGCTTCAAATAATTATTAAACAACCAAAGGGAATTATCTAGCAGTCTAATCACAATATCCGGTTCTAAAGAATTCATCCGGCAGAGTGACGTTAGCGATCCTTTTCTTTCGGTCGCCGCTGACAACCTTAAAGAGTGCCAGCCAGTAATTAGAGTCGTCCTTATATAACCTCTATGGTCATTATTTCTAACAATACATTAATATTAAAATGATTTACACCCATTATTAGTTTAGATTTAACTAAGTATGGTTTTCATTTCCTACATAATAGAGCGGAAAACTAAGAGATCTATTTCCAGATCATGTATACCTTTCTCCTTTAAAATTTTTTTCAATATAACTGAAATTTAATCTACTATTTAAAATTTTTAAAAGCGTTCCTTGAGGGTTATCTTCATAATAACCAAGATGCTTCTCAAAAGAGACGAGTCACTTAAGAAAAATCTCGCGGGAACAAAAAATAAAAGAATTTTTTATATCAAAAATAGCAGAGTTGGCGAAATTATTATTCTGTCACGAGTAGGGCAAAAACTAAACTTATTATCACACCGCACAATCCAGAATTCTAACTGATGTAAATGAACAGCTTTGACCTTCAACTTTAGGTATAAAAGAGTTATAATTTATGAAGCAATGCCTAGTTTTAAACTTTTGGGCAAACAACTTGGAAACTAGGTAAGATACGGCTTATTGTAACCAAAAGTTAATATTGGATAGAAAAGTAAAAGTGAGGCAATGAATAAAGATAATGAAGAACAAAGTAGAGGACCATGTGACTTATTTCTCGTTTCTCCCTGTTTCTTCTAAGAGGAAATGAAAAGTACTTGGTAGATTTAAAAGTATTTTTAGCTTTACGCTGTAGGTATGTATTACAATATAACATTTGAATAGAAAAAATAATTTCAATGTGTAAATAATGAAAATGTTTGAAAATTAAGTTTTATTTGAATGTTAGGCCTAAAAACATTTTCGTTTCACGTGAACGATATATCTGTTCCTGGCGCAGACCCAAGCAAAAACACTATTATTTTGCTCTGCGAGGTGTTCTCTTACAAATTGTATCTATCAACTTCATGCCAGAATGTATTTGACTTGATCTTTTACCTTTTAATATTGAAACTCAAACGTAAAATATACTGGATTTCGGAATTCGGAAAGCTTTATACCGCTTTGGTATCGCCAATTGATCGTGAAAGGTCAGTTTTGTCAGTTGGATTTAAAATACTAGAGTGTATTGAGAGAAGCTGACGTGAAATTTAAAATGTATTTCTAAAATAAACATTAATTGTTGTATTTAAGATATTTACATAATTTGTACTATCTATTTTTATATAGTTTATTTCCTATCGTCTTGCTATCGCCTATAGCAGAAAAAGTGGAGACAGCATAGTGCTAAACCATTTTGTTGTCATTACATATTAAGTTTGTGGTAGCAGATTCTAAATTAGCGCTTTTACATACCCGATGAAATTAAAAAAAAGATAAAAATATACATACGAGTCTCCGAGTGTAATCGAACCCACAACCGTCACGTTCAGAGACGCACACCTGCGCCCCTGCGCCACGACGACCTCAAATGTAAAAAAATATAAGTATATTTTATTTTTCGAATAACAAATTAAATTCGTTACAAAAAGAAATATGTATAAATACGAATAATTCATATATTTTGTTTATTCTAAAGCGCTTTAGCTGTTCTATATGTACTACCTTCACAACTAAACTAATAGCAAAAGTTGTTAATAAAGTGTACAAGTTTTACTGTGGCAGGATGAGGACGTATAGCTTAATTGGCTGCAGCGCTTGGATTGCTTCCAAAAAGTGTGGGTTTAAAGCCTGAT
>DWNA01003070.1:0-10587 GCA_018249835.1 Heliconius besckei
CGACAAATACCGTATAAATCAGAATTTGCGCGCTTTACTATTTGGAGTGTAAAAATAAGGCTGGGCACGCAACACCCGATTACTCTCGCCCCGTGAATGCCCGGTGACCGTATCATCACTGCTCCAACTCTATTCCTTCTGCTCCAAACTATAAGAATTTCAAATATTCTTGTGCTATTAACTTCGATTTAGAGAAAGATTAGATACCTACTTGATAACATAAAAACTGACTTCTTTTTAGATAGTAATAATTCTCAAGTTTAAATTCACTCCTATTTTAGATTTGTTCCCAATTTTTAAGTCGCCTAATTTTTTTAGAATTTAGATGAACAACCTCGGTGAACAACCAATTTGACCCTTTTTCTTTTTTAGAAAAAAAAAGGTTTTTTTTTTAGTATTCTCGTAGGAATTTCAAGAACTCCTCTTTTAGTGCTCCCGTACGTACGTACTGCCAAATCTGCTTAAATGCCCAATTTCAGCTTCCTATATCCAGTACTTTCGTCTGTACGTAGTCTGCCAGTCACTAAGCAACAAAAAAGTTTAATTACAAAAGCTTTAGCAACAGTTAAAGTTATACACTTTTTTGTTTATTCAACAAATTCATAATCACCATTTGACTTCAACTAATATTTACTTTCATCGATCAAGAACAATATCAAAGTCTGTCTGCAACGATTTAAAGAAGCGGGTGTGGGAGTCATCATTCAATGCACGCTGGGATTTGAAAACATTCTTGTTATTATTTCTTCACAATGTGCCTTCGTCTAGCGATAATAGTATTGCACGTAGGGATAATGGTCTTTTGATAGAAGCACTGGGAATGTAAGAGGCAGAAATAAGGAAACTTACAATGGAGTAGTTATAAAATATTTTTAATAATTTCTTTTAAATATTGGAAAAATAAAAATATGCCTTATCACGCGTCAAGTCGTTTTTTTAGAATAAAGAATTCCTAAGAAAAAAAATCCTAAGAAAAATTATGTTAGTATAAATTTTATTTAAATAAGAATAAAGTAATATGAGTACACAATATTAGTTTTTATCTTCTATCCATAATGGTAAAATATAATTATTTCATAAAAAAAAATACGTTTGCAGAATTTTAAATATACTTAAGTTACTAAGTTTACTAAGGTAAAGAAAACATATTTAAAATGGATATAAAAATAATAAATGTACCAACTTCCACTTCCAAGCGATCCATATGTTATTAAATATGGCAGCTGAGAGTAGTTGCAATATAAAAGTTTGTCTCAATAAGCAGAGTCAACTTTACTGTTTCGGCGATGAAGTTAGACTTCGGGATCACATGGCACGAATACGGTGCGCTCATAATATTACGTATTATTGATTACATTGTAATGAATAAAAGATGAACTATTTGTTAGAGTAATAGCAACTTACACAGCTCTTACGAATTTTCAAAAAGTCTTGTGGAGGAGTCATCATCATAAATTATTTGAGCCGTACCTACGTAAGTTATGTAATTTAATTCGCTAGTGATGGTATTTGCATGGAAAATCAATTGTACAAAACACCTGAAAAAAAAATATTATAGGTTATAGATAAGATAGCGTCTTATCTTATGTAGATAATATATTCTGCTTCTATTTTATCTGTAATTCTGAAATAATTTCAGAACTAAATAATTAAAATCTCGACTATAAATCAAATATATAAATAACCATTTTGTACTTGTTACGAAATAAAAACACTCACAATTTCCTCCAAGGAAAATAAACAATCAGGAAAATATTTTCTCGGAAAAGATAACAATGAAGAGAATAAAGCATCTTAAGGAGGGATTATACTAATTTTCCCCGTCAACATTGTATTACAATGTCGGCATTGTCTGTAAATGATTAGAGATAACTTTGGAGATTTGGTGAACTTTTGAATTACGTCCATTAGCAAGTTTTATTGCAGAAACTGTTGCCGTGGCCGAGAATAGAATAGGAAACTAAGAATAATGTTTTCATATACATACCTAGATGATTATTTATCACGAGACCTGTCGTTGCAATTTAATTTATTGAAACTTGCAGTAGATAGGCAAACATAAAGTTCGAGACATTGCGTTGAGTGAGGGGGGAATTTACCGCCGCCCTAAATTTTACCAGAGAGAAGAAATGAGAACAATTTAATTTAAATCATTGAAAGAATGAGGTGTGAAAATTGGACTCATAGCAGAAATGCTTAAAAATTTGCAGCATACAGCGTTAGACCGTAAACTTTGACCCTGTCCCGCTGAGCTATAGTACCTTAATTTTCAAGGATTTTAATTTGTTAATGGGACCTGTTCACCAAATTAACGTTTCCCAAGGTTAAATATTTCAATAAGACGTATATTTCTGGTCATCTGTTATGTTTCTTATCAGATGTTCTAGATTTTTAAATAAATATTTATTTTTATATAAAGACCTGTCAAGTTAGCTATAAGAAATTAAAATTGTGTTAAATTCTTTAATTTTATAAAATCTTCAGTATTGCTTAGGCAAACTTGATGTCTATTATATTTTATATGATCAAAGAACTACCGGAGCAAAGTATCAAGTAAAGTAACCTTATGGTGGCGGTTTAGCTTCGAAAGTTTGAAAGTTCACTCACCGTTTCTGCTTTATTTAAACTTATTGCACTTCGTAACTTTAAGTTGCAGGCTAAATGCCATTAGTCTGTTCATAATATTATGTATTTTTTTAATCCACATACTTAATAATGTAAGATAACGTATAATGTACGTGATATTATCCAGAAGAAAATATTATAGAAAAATATATTTTATCTTATCTTATTTTTTACAATTAATTTATTTCTAGAAATGGACTTGTAGTGCAAACCGTCTAACTCAATTTATGAATGTTATCTAAAATAAATGTCGATCAAATAAATTAAGATTAGTAATTTGAATGTTATCGATCCACATAAATACTTATAAGGTTGTCAGATATAAGAGATTAATAGTAACCAACGATTAGATGAAACGTTCGATATTGCATTAAAGTTGCAAAACATAACTGTCTTACTTCCCAGCAATAGATAATATATGGCACAAAAAATAAAATTAACTTAAATCATAAATATACCGTAAACAGCAGAGTAGGCAGAGGGAGCTTAGAGTTAAGACACTCCGTTCCCTACCTTCCGCTGAATTTTTCGAGACATTGTGTGTTTATTGGCATAATATATGTATTATATCGTACAAAAAATATATTTAACCGATTTAACTCTACAAAGGGATGCGTGAAGAGGTTTTAAGAATACATATGAGTTTTTGCACTGTACAGAAAAGAAATAGGTGTTGCAGGGATACAAAAGATGTGGATTTTAAACGAAGACTGCTATCGAGCGAGCAAAGGGCGGAAAAAGGATTTTATCGTGACGTCGGCGGGCGGCGTTATGCAGACTGTCAAGACTGGTGTACAAAATAAATGTGTCGGAAAATATAGCCCAGGAGATACGCTCATAGGATTGCACGTCGTCACGCAAATAATACAATTGTGAGATATTTTTCAATTTCTTTCTTTCTTTATTAGTCACAAGTAGAGCAAGCACGATATTTTTTTTATGTATGTTTTATAAAAAAAATAATTAAGTAAAAAATCCTATATGTATCTATAAGAAAAAATATTCAAAATAAGGATTATTTAAGTTTAAGGGTTCTATTAAACATTTTACTCACAAAATTTGGAATTTAAATCGTAGGAATCGATTTAAAAAGAGCACCGAATGCAACGGAAACGATCGCCCAAGGCACGAGCCGTTTTTCATTAATTCCCGTATAAACAAAATGAGAAAAACTACAACGGAACCTGACGGGGACAGCCACCCTATAGATTTACATGGAAGGGGTGTGGCCCTCGGTCTAGATCAGGGCCTTCAAACTCTTTGATTTGAGGGCCGCATCAAGAAACTCCAACAAACTTTGAAAAGATCCTTATTTTTGTTATAGACTTTTTGCCGTCAAAGTTAAATTAATACCTACTCGAAGAGAAAAAAATCTCAAATCACGAAAGTAAAGTATAAGAAGCAGCGTAGCGAGCCGCAAATTAAAAACCACTGGGGCCGATAGACGATGAAATATTTAAATAGTCTGGCTTTAAACACTTCGTAATGCTACCCATACGGCAGCTTTCATTTGCGGAATCCAGCTTTAATTCAATCTTCCAGGCTGGTATTTGCATTTGCACGATATAAGATTGCAAGACTAAATATTTTGAATGAGTGACACTTTGTGTTTGACAATAGATAGATAGATAGTGGTTTGTATATGCGTAGAATGAAACTAGTAGTGTCACGTTCCAATTATAGTTTAAATTACACTAAATTATAGTTTAATATGAGTAAACTACTATTAATATGTAAAATTAATACATTATATAAAGTAAATTTATTTACCCATTTTCTTTGAGGTTAAGTGGCAGAACTCAATAAATTAATAAGCATACATTTTAATATACTCTCTTTCCTCTAAATATGTTCATATTTTAAATTCAAGGCTTTAACATTCTCATATGAGCACCTATAAGAATTTTTCGAAGAAAAATTTCAAGCAGCAAGCCAAGATACGGCACGCTACCGGCTTCATTTCACGTCAAAGGTGATTTGCAAATCGCCTCAGAAGGAGTTCGAGTATGTAATCTAGTATAATGGAAATCCCACGATGACGTTACGTAAGTGTCAAATAATGATTTTATAGTTAAGACACGTTATTTACATACTATTTTTAATATGACTAACATACTATAAGAATGTTTGAGTTAAGGGAATCCAAGGTACTAAACCCCGTAACCTGTTTCCTTGTCCTGCTCTAGCTGGTCACGCATTGTTTTTTTTTTAGTTTCACGTTGTACCTATCCTGCAAATAGCCGGGTAGAGAGAACCCGAGAACCTAGTGTTAAGACACTCTGTACCCATTCAGGGAATTCTGTTGCCTACATTCCGCCAGATTCTGCAGATGAGGCGGAGGAAACGAAAATAAGCATTTTATTTCTTCAAATGCGAATCGAACCTACATCCTGCCATGTTTAAGTCACACGCGTGTTCCCCTGCGCCACGACTGACCTCTTGTATGTACCTACATAATTAAATCTAATAAATAAAAATATATAAAAGTAGCACCAACCACTTTTTACCGTCACCTTTATCTCCAATTCACGCTACTTAATTCGCTAATACAACAAATACGGACTGTAATTAATTTGCGTAACAATATTGAGAATAATAAATAAGTGTTTCGAACTAGTTTTATATCTACTTTGAAATGAACCACTTTCACTTATATAGGAATCAACGCTATCAATAACGTAAAGTTATTGCACTATACGGAACTAGTCTAATTAAATTAATTCGGAATAATTATACCACTTTATAAAATAGTGATAGTGAGTTAAGACTGTTGGGGGTCATATGGAATGTACTTAACTACCAAACAGTATTTAAATATACAGTAGGTAAGTAATCGTTATTTAATATAACTTAGTACCTCAAATTCAATTCGCAGTGTCCCAAATTCAAGTAAAGACCGTTAAGGGTCTATGTGAATTAACGTACTGAACAGCGGACCCCAACGCCCCGATTTGTCTATCAGGAAGATAAATTGAGATTATTCATTCCCCCGAACGAGGATCGAACCCACATAACAAACACGTTTGCAGTCAATGTTGTCCTACTGCCACACTATAGTCTTAAATCTCAATATTATTGCTACTAAGTTACAATATCTAAATCTACAATTTAGAAGCTTACAATATCTTTCCAAATTTTATGGGAAATCTGACCTCGCATATCAAACTAAATTGAATGGGCTTTATAATATATCAAATTACAAGTAATTCAATGAATAGTTTAGGTCACAGGATACGAAACTAATATATTCTGATGTGTTCAAATTAATTTCGGAAGCGCTCCATAACCCGTTTACGCTTGAAGATTAGATAGAATATAATTAAATTATGGTATTAATATGAGTACGATACGATTTTTCTTGCAAGACTATTGTCTTATTATTTTCTTGTATTATCGATATCATATAATACTTGTATTACAAGTATTACATAATATGAAAATAATTACAAATACTCTACAAACCCAGATGTACCTACTTGATTTTTAGTATTTTGTCCTTGATCTAGTTATAAAAAAATCCGTTGATATAACGTAAAAATTTAAAATAAATTACAATAAAATTTTACAATTAAAAGTATTTCAGTCAGGTACGAGTAAAATCGAAATAATTTGAAGAAGAAGAGGTGATATATGAAAAGGTGTGAACATATAAAGTTGTTAGCCAAATTAAAATTAATCAACATCTCCGTCAGTTCCTACTTACCCAAGTACTAGTTGCCAGACGACGCACGATCGATTCTCCGTCTGGGTAAATATTTATATGAACTATATACACCGTAATCTAAAAGTAGGAGCATATGTTTTGTTTGTGCTTGAAAAGGCTCTTGTATGAGACTATCGTCTACATATTCGTCTACATATTTCATTTAAACGTACAAAATTTAAATGTAAAAAAGAAATTTACAGTACAGATGTACGTACATACTTATTTAATAATTTTTTCATAAAAAAATTAAATTGTTTCGGTAATTTGTGACGGTAAAGTAAAATTAAAATATCCAAACAAATGGAACAAATTTTCTTGAAGTATTTGAGATCGATTACGGTACGCAATTTACTTTAGCTAACATAGCAAAACCTAATATAAATATTTTGCCTTATCATTCAAAATATAAACGTATAAAATGAAAAGAAAAAAATAACAATTCTGAGAATAATAAAATAAAAGCATCCATTCCACTGATCGTAGCTTATAAAGAGTTTTCCACGTAACTACGTATATAACATAACAGGTGTTGGGTGTCAATTAGCGTTTGACACGGCCCATCGACTGCAGCCATTGGAGCGGTTAGATTAATATCGTGCATTCAATCATATACAGATCTCTATAGGGCCTGTTAAGTGTTTACATTTACAAGGTTCCGTACTTCAAATATAAATTAATCTAATTTAACGCTACGCGAACAGTAAAATATGGACCAACTATAGTGATTTTAAATATTTTTTTCCTATAAAGCAAGCTCTTAATTATTTGTTTTATTTAATATTTCTTCATACTACCCCGTATTTCCCCATATCGCAATTAAACAAAAAAAAACAATTTTATTTTTTTAATGTAGAATAACATTTAAATGTAATGTTAACATTTTAATGATATTTAATACCTAAACAATTTTAGTATTCAGATTTAAATTAAAAGCTAAAAGCTAACAAACATCGAACTGCATGAGCATCATGTTCTTTTATGCTTCACATAACGATCGACCTTGTGGTCCTTCTGGGAACGATATCGAATTATATAAATCAGGCGAATGGACCGTAACCTTTAAATGGATGTTAAATTTTATATTATTTTTATTAAAACAAAGAAACTTGAGATTTCAAGATAGGATTAAAAATTTCAAAGATCAGATCAGGTCATCTTGAATCATACGAATATAAATATATTTATCTCATTGTATTAAGACACTGCGTTCCTCACTTTCAGCGCATTTTTAAGACATTGCGTCTTGAGTGGCGAAAGCCATCGCCACCTTCTATCCATTTTGGTATACTTCTATTTTGGTACATTTTTCTATATTTCAAACATTTTTTATATTATGTATTATATATCCTGGAAATAAAATAAAAGACTAATAAAAAAAATAAATGTGGCAATTTCAAATGTAACATTTAATACTGTAATTTAAAAATATAATGAATATAACTCTATACATATACTAACACAAGCTTGCGGAGAAATAGCTCCGTTCTCTGATAGCTTTGTGCCGTAAACCAACATACGCTTCACTGATCTGAGAATCGAACTAATCCACTGTAGAGAGCCCGCGCGTCGAACTTTATAAAGTTCCTGGTAATATTATTATATGTTTGACAAATAATATTAACCGTCGTAGCGCAGCGGCTGATTGTACACGCGACGGTTGTGGGTTCGATTTTCGCGTTTTCACAGCGTGGACATGAAAATGCCCATGAGTGATAATCGAACCCACCACCACTCGGGTTTATAGTCGTACGATAGTGTCCCTTCTCGAACAATGGCAAACACTTATTTAAACATAAGCAGTATTTTAATTGTAAAAATACTTAAATTACCTAATCATTATCATAATAATTAACTTATCTATTATATTTGTAGCACATTCAACCCAACAACAGAACAAGCGTGACCGTTCACATAGTAAGAACTAATTCCAACAATCTACCTGCCAACATCGCCGACGCGATTCAGACATGAACCGTTGCGTGAGGGCCAATTACCGTTTGACTGAAATGAAGACTAGTTAAGAAGGCATAAAACGACAATACTATGAAGACGCCTACAAAAAATTAATATTATTATTCACAGTTTATATGTTATTTAATATTACATAATTAACAAATGTTGACCACCATGAGGTTGTGGGTTCGATTCCCACTTGGCAATTAAATATTTCCATTTCTTCGCTTAGTTAACAAGACAAGGCAAGGCGTTGAGTGACTCCACTACAAGTTCGCTTTGCTTATTACGAAATTCATTCTCGCTTCTACATGAATTAAAAAAAAAAGAAAAACAAACAAACACAAATACAGAAAAACGCAACTGTTGCGTCAATCACACTTTAATTGTTCACAAAACGGACCAACATTTCCAACCGGAAAGAGGCTTATATAAAAAAATGAAGCCTACATTTCCAACGAATCGCCCATAGAAAAGACAAAGGAGGGAAGTGGCGTTATGTAGTACCTACTACGGCCTCGCGATAACGGCTACCGGCTACGGGGTTCACAGAGACGTAACAAGCGTTTAAAAGTAGCGCAATCGTAGCTAAGCAGCCGTAAGCGCTTTGCTCTCTCTCTCCACTATGATTCAAAGGAATATTTTACTTTAGAGAATGTTTCCTTGTATATAAGTGAAAAGTGCGACTCGATTTATTCTCCTTATTCTGTATTAATTCATATAGTATAATACTCGTTAAGTTAATTAATATTTTAAGTTCTAGATTAGATTAAGTTAATGACGCCAATTAAAATGTACGATATAACTTTAATTACAGTATAAAAGTTTTTAATTATAATTTTTATGTTAATTGATATGAAACACGCAACCGTGAAACTAATTGTCATGATTTTAGACCATTTATATTATAAGGCGTCTGTTAGTTTACCTACTGTAAAGAGCCCCTGAAGCCTAGTCCTGTAGTAGCATTTCGCACTGCTACGAGCTCAACAGTATTTGAATAATTTATAATTGTTATAAATAAATGCAATAAAATATATTATACATACAGCATTTTCCTCACATAAGATTAATACAGAACAAACATAGAGAATTTGCTGTATCCTTCTCCCTTTAATTATATCAAATGAGCACACGCCATGCCGTACATACATATATAATTATTAAATCATTAATAAGTGTGCGAGACGAGGGCGGGTAGCTTGTTATTAAATTCACAAAAAAGATCATTGCAAAGATCTTACGATATAATCAATTTCTTTATGCACGGTCATTAGGAATCTCATACTTTTTATCGATCCATATTTTCTTATTTGTGGGTTTTTTTTCAGCTATATGCGAAATACAGTGTAAAGCAATCTGCAGAGAGAACCTAATGCCAAAACACTAAGTTTCCAAACCACTTTCCATTCGAATATGAGGAGACATTGCTCGTTGAATGGCGGAATTTAACGCCGCATTTTCTCTCACTAAGGCAGGTATTCTGCCTGATGGTAGAGCTATCAACGTTTTTTCAATAACTACAAACATTCCCCCAATACCTATGTCTCTAACTTGAGACGACAACCTAAGTTAAAACACAAATCAAAGTGAATTATCTTAAACAACTAAATCATTTAAGCGTGTCCAAGACATCAGTCCCCAAGATACCGTTTCACTAAACAGTTTAACTAATAGCCTTACACAATTTGGCAAACCGTCCGTGGCAAAGCCCCATGGCCATCGCTAATAGTGTTTTCTGAAACTTGAAAGCCATTCGAGGGGGCCTCTTAGCGTCGATGGTAACTTTGTTCACCAAGTATTGTTACTCACGTTTGACAATGGAATTTATTTAACTTGGTATATCTGTATCAATATACAATTTAATAGTTCATGATCTGTATTTAAGAAATAACATTTAATAGATGTTCAATTTATTGTTTTTTATTAATATATTTACATTAACACTTAGATATATTATATTTTAACTGAAAAAAAAATACATATGTCTGTTATTTAATCATAATTTAGGAGAATATTAAATTTTTGTTTTTACAATAATTTTTAAAACATATAAAAGACAAGGAAGTGTTTTTTTTATTTAATGAAAATTAAATTAATAAAATATTCCAAACTATGCAATTATTATGAATAGACAGTCTACATATACTCACATACTTACTTATATAAAGCATGCACTATTATGGGATTATGAATGGGATGTACATTGATTATTCTTTTCACATTTTCGTTCAAAATTATATAAAGAGCATAATGTTGCCAACATTAAAATAAAAAAACAATGGCAACATTTGCAGCTCACG
>DWNA01003071.1:0-10587 GCA_018249835.1 Heliconius besckei
AATTTCACCTTGAAATGTGTGTAAATTATTAAGAAAGCTTAACATGGTGTTTTCAGTGACCTTTTAGTAAGTGAAGGGTTACTTGTTTCATGGAATAAGTAATGAGTTACAGGCTTTTTATGACCAATTTACTATTCTTGTAATGTACTTGTGTTATATATATGTCAGTTTTGAAATATATACATATACAGATATATATCTCAATATGTTCAGATAGAGGACCATTATGGTGAAATGGAATGGCATCTGGCTGTGATGATTGCAGCTTTATTGCAGCTTTGATCCTCACTTGTGAGATGAATTAGTTACATTTCAAAGTCGCAGTTGATGCACCACAGCTATGAGTTCTGCCGCTCAACATGCAATGTCTTGAAAATTGAGCATGAAATAAGCAGCAGAGTCGCTTAACTCTATGTACTGTGTCTATAGTGTTAATAATTTTGCTATAAATTAATTTAAATATCATTACTGTGGGTTTTTTATATGTTACTACCTTAATTATTACTCTGCAAGACTTGAAAATAGAATAAGGTGCTATACTATATGCATTAAAGAGAATTATGTTATTTTTTATAACATTGTCACAATTTATTCTATTCTCTATTACTCAAATGTATTTTCAGATATTCATTCAAAAAATGTATACTGCACTATATTTTTTATTAAATGAAAGTAACAACAATATAAATTTCATGTCTTATATTATCACTAAATTCTATTTAATGGCTCTTCACATTAGGATTCCAGAACTATTAACTTTGTATTTGTGGTTATAGGGTTGATTAGACATTTATGTTAAAAGCCCAAATTATTACAATGACACTTGTTAGGTTATTTAAAAAGTATTTTTTTTCCAGATACAGGATTATGGTAGTCATGTAGAATATATTACACTATTAGATATTTTGTGAATTAATATAGCTTTTATATGTAAGGAATCATAACTGGTAAGTTTCTTTATATCAACAAAGGTAGCTTTTAGTTAAGTTTGGTTAAATTATTAGTGTCTATTAAAGACATAATTTGTATTATTCAACTTACTGCAAATATTGTGTTTTGAAGTCCAAATGGAATCGGCGTTAATCTTGCAAAAAATACGATTTTAAACGCCTGAGGTCCAGAGATCACTTTAAGGAGGGCTCTCGCTGTATCATTTTTAAGAAGCCGGTCAAGAGGCAAGTATCCTCTTAGCATTTTCAATGTAAAGTGCGCTACTGCCACGCCAAAATTTGCACTCACAACTACAGTACCTAAACCTTTTAAAATGCCGAACAAATAACCACTCGTTATTATTAACACTAGGTACCCAATAGTCACTGGGAAACTCACGATTAAAAATAATCCCATAAATAATAAAAATATTATTTTCGGATCTTGTGCGTCGACCCAGAATAATATAGTCTTTAGGTATTCTTTAAAGAAATATAACACTAACACTAAACACGTTAGTAATAATATTGAAATAGCAATATTAAATAAATAACTGTATGTCGTCCTGTTGTTTATTTTAGCCCATAAACTTTTCTTCCTCGTTGCCGTCGTCGGATCGGCTTGACCGTCTTCAACGTCCACTATTTCCATATTTTTATTTTACTGAGAAGGTAAGCTCGAGTTATTTGACGGTCCACCGAATATATGCGAATAGAATAGACTATCATTCGCCATGGCCTACTTTCCGCTACTGTTTATTTCGACACGGGATAAAAATCAAGATTGAGCGCTTATGACGACCGTAACGATTGTGACATGATATTCGGTGTTGCCAGTTGCTAAATACCACTATTAATTTAAATATTATTCTGTGCTGTTCTTTAATTATGGCGTTTCGAGCGTGCCAGTCGAGCACAAAATCACTTCGCCAATGTCACGTTGTATGGTGATAACGTACGTACGTTGAACATTGTAAATATTATTAATATATTATTATTGTTCTATGATTTTGACAAGGATATAAGACACAAATGATAAGAAACAATTCTAATATTGCAAATATTTAAATTGTAGTGATGAGTGCTTATGAATTTAATTGTTTTATTTTATTTAAAAAAATACACGTACATGCCCTTTGCATTTTAAAATACGGGTTATGAATATTTCTTAACAATACATATCAATCTATTTCTCATATACATTTTTGGAATAAAGCTTATTTAATATAAAAACATATTTTTAAAAAATAATTCATAATTTTTGTAAAAAGCAAACAAAAAACTACAATTTATCTATATTATATTTTTATGAGATTATTTTGATGATCACACATTAATAAATTATAATACGAATTACGATTTGTCACTGTCAAAATATCGTCTTCCACGACAATTCTCGCCGCAGGTTAAAGTTATTATAGCAACTCGCATGGTTTAGCTTTTTAATCGCAGATATCCTGCGATAATAAATTTTCTTTTATGAAAATAAATTCATATTTTGGGTGTCATAAGTTTTTAATTTAGTAACAAATACAATAAGAACATAACCATGCCGCCGAAAAAAGCTGGCAATGCAGCCAGCAAGAAGACAGAACAGAAGAAGAAGGAGAAAGTAATAGAAGTAAGTTTTAAACTTTTTCTAAGTAATATGGGAGATCTACCATACTCAATATGTAAATATATTGCTATCGTCCATATTTGTGATTAATAAGGAAACATAATGAATGTTGATGATATTTTGTAAATCATTTAATAATAAGATAATATTAAACTTTAATATTAAGAAAATATTTATTTTTAGGATAAAACTTTTGGATTAAAAAACAAAAAAGGTGCAAAACAACAGAAATTTATACAACAAGTAGAAAAACAAGTGAAAAGTGGAGGAATTCATCCAGCGAAACCCATGGAAGATAAAAAGAAGGACAAGGAACAAAAAATGAAAGATCAAAAGGAATTAGCTTTGCTTTTTAAACCAGTCCAGACACAAAAAGTGGAAAAAGGTAAATACAATCATTAGAATGTACTACATGTAAATTTTATGAGAAAATATATTCCCATTATGACTATGATTCTGCTTTGTACTTTGTAACTGTCTGTCTGACTCAGATAAACCAAATTCAAAAACTTGTCTCATCATCATCATCATCATCATCAGCCTGTCCTCGTCCTCTGCTGGACATAGGCCTCTCCAATGGCACGCCAATGAGCTCGATCTTCGGCTCTTCGTATCCAGCCGTTGCCCGCCACTTTGCGAATATTGTCATCCCATCTAGCGGGAGGATGTCCTACATTACGCTAACTTGTCTACAGTTCTGTTAAAACTACCCTTGTAACATCCCTTATTGATGTTAATGTTGCCTTTCTGGTTTGCCCTTTTTGAGCAGAACTGCTGTATAAACTAGTAGCCTTATGGTTTTTCTACAATTTAAAACTGCCTAGAGATCTCTTTTTGCATTAAGTAAATTGTGAATTTGAATAATTTCAACAAACTCTTAGTAATTTCCTTTTTAGGTATTTTAGTTTTTTTTTATTATAACTTAAGTTTTAAATTTACAGGCATTGATCCAAAATCAGTTGTGTGCGCTTTCTTCAAACAAGGACAATGTACTAAGGGTGATAAATGCAAATTTTCTCATGATCTAACCATAGAGAGAAAGGTATGTACAGATTACAGACACTGTTGTTCAATATGTTACAGAGGAAGCAGCACATAAAGAAAAAAAATTACTTAGCATTCCTTGGATTCACAGTACTTAGGAGCACAAGTGTATGATGGTTAACACAACAGTTATGCGGTCTCACTTGGGGCTAGAAAATATTTAGTATTTTAATTTCCTCATTCTGGTAACAGGTTACAAGCAACTAGTATACATTTTTATTCAGTTCAATAATGAGAATAATTTCTACCACTTTTCACTGGTCAGGTACAAACTGTTGTCATAGAATAGCATTAAATATCACAGTAAGCAGCACATGGGTCGAATGTGGAAAGTCTTTCATAACTTTGGTAGTAATGAGGTCATAACAGGGGGCTTATATGGGCTGAGTTTCTTGGTTGAATAGATTTCATTAAAAGCAAACTATTTGATGGCAGTTACTGCTGGCTGATAAGGCACCAAGAGAGACAGTCTCTTAGCTGGATTTGGAGTAACCACTCTTTTTTGGCACCATTTTTTCCCAAGAGCTGTCATTCCGGCGGAGTGGAGATTGGAACACAAGTGTTCGCACATTTTTCAAAGATTTAGTTATTTTCCATAGGGAATAAATAGTCCAGGCAGAAATAGTATTATAGATTAGAGAGGCATTTTTCAACGTCTTTATTTTATGTGTTTGAGAGTGTATTTAACTTGTTTGACTAGAGAGAGTATTGATGTTTTTTTGTCATTGCGGTAACGGGTGGATTGGCATTTCTTTCTAGCTGCTCTCATATTTTGTATAAAGTCAGTTGCAATTTGTTTATACAAAAAAATGATAGTGGTGGCTCCGTGACAGGGTGTTAGAAAATAATGTTAAATAAATAATGTTCATGTTTTATATTTACAGGCAGAAAAAAGATCATTATATTTTGATATGAGAGATGATGATGAAGATAACATGGACAACTGGGATGAAGATAAACTTAAAGAAGTGGTTGAAAAGAAACACGGAGAAGGAGATAAACAGCGGCCCTCTACTGATATTGTAAGTAAAAATAGT
The DNA here is from genome assembly GCA_018249835.1 of Heliconius besckei. Lineage (NCBI taxonomy): Eukaryota > Metazoa > Arthropoda > Insecta > Lepidoptera > Nymphalidae > Heliconius > Heliconius besckei. The sequence continues at coordinate 4,629 of DWNA01003071.1, forward strand.
CTTTTAACACTATTATCTTTTATTAATATTTACAAATATGTTAAATGAAGGAAACTATGAAGGTAAAAAAATGATTTAAAATGACAATTACTTTCAGATCTGTAGGCACTTCTTAGAAGCTGTGGAGAAATCCAAATACGGTTGGTTCTGGGAATGCCCATCAGGCACTAAATGTATATACAGACATGCGCTACCCCCCGGCTTTGTTCTCAAACGTGATAAAAAGAAAATGGAGGAGAAAAAGAATGAAATATCACTTGTTGATTTGATTGAAAGGGAAAGGGCCGCCTTGGGTGCAAATCAAACTAAGATAACTTTGGAGACCTTCCTTGCTTGGAAGAAAAAGAAGATAAAGGAGAAACAAGTATGTAATACTTACAAATATTATCTATTCACTAAGTAAAAATTATTAATTTGCTTTTCATTTTCTCATTTTTAGAAGAAAGACAAAGCACGGCGTTTGGGTTTCGCACACACAGTATGTCGAGAAGTTAATAGACCATGGGGAACAGAATTTCTTACTAGAGTCTTAACTAGGTTCCCTATGCCTATGTATCTGTAGGCAGGATTCAGTGTGAAAAGCTTGTTCTGAATTAAATCTAATTTCTAGGAAGCCCTAACCAAAGCGGAAGAACAGAAACGGACGGACTTCAAAGCGGGCAGGGCTATCGGTCTGTCTGGCAGGGAGATGTTCTCCTTCGACCCTGCGCTGGCGGTCGCTGATGACGACGATGACGAGACCTTCGACCTGTGCGATCTTCGGACCCCGGAGGAGGAGGAGGAACAGAGTGTGGAGTACCGAGACATACAGCTGGACCTCATTGGGATGGAGGCTTCAGAGGTTAGTCTTTAGGATTAACCCGACTATTTTCTATATTTATTTTGTGAATTATATTAGTTACAAGTAACTTGTTTATTTGATATTTCTTGTATGAATTTTACTGGGCTAATTAGTAGGATATAATTAGTAAAAAATATTTCGTAGAAATGTGAAAATCTGTAGGCATCACGTTAAATTTGAGTCTTTTTGTGTGTTGGTATCGGTTGTTTTCTGTCCGGTAGTTACTTAGCAACTAAAGTGTTATAAACACTTCCTATATGGAGAAGAACTGCGCCGTAACGGTCTCTAATTAACGACAGTTTAGTTTATTGCTTCTGTGGTCAAATGGAAATAACAATTTTTTATGTATATCCATCCAGAAGGTACACAGATTCCCTCTGCCTCCCCTGAAATATGCAGGATACAATGTGAAACATACTAATTGTATATATTTGTTCTATCAGGTGGATGGTTCTGGTACGAAAGCAACTGAAGACCGACTGGAACAGCTCGGCAAAGGCTTAGAGAACGGCGAGACAGAGGAAACCAACGAAAACCAAGAAAATGCAGTACCTATAAACGAGAACCTTTTCCTTGATGAGGACCTGGACGAGGAATTACAAAATCTAGACCTGGAAGATTAGTTTAGCTTATGTATGAATAAAATGAAAATTTAAACATAATAATTCGTTATTTTTCAAAATACATTTTTTAGCTCTATAGCAAGGTAGGCATAGAGGGAATCTAGTTTAATTTATATAAACCTATGTTTATATTAATTTCTATTTCACGATTCACAACCACTTTATATTGCATGCAGTGTTTAGCTTTAAGTGGCAGTACATTAATTGTTTTGTTTTTAAGTTAGATTTACTTGAAATGTAACAATATATGAGCCGTTGGTAAACTTAATAAAATAAAAAAAATAGATACTCCCTTTCTCAAGTACCGCAAACATTTTCGAAACACAGTGCTGATTAGCGGAACACGACGCTGCGTTTTGTCTTCTTACCAAACCGGCCGAATCCAAGTAATTGTCAGGCGTCACTCTACTAATGATTATAGTGTACGAGTAATCAAGTCGGTTAATTCATGCCAAATTATAAAAATAAAATTCTGTATAAATGCATGTAAACATTGCGTGGAAAGGTTTTCACATAGTTGAGTATCTATGTCCGAAAAATAGTTAAAATTTGATTTATTTCTAGTAAAACAACATGTTTTTTTATAGAAACACTAGGTTTGGAATAAAAAAAATCAGCTTCACGCTATCCCGCATACAGCAGGGTAGGCAGAGGGAACCTAGTGTTAAGATATTAGATTTCCCACTTTGCGCCGAATTATGGAGGCATTGCGTGTTGAGTGGCGGAACTCAATGTCGCCTTTTGCCTCGACACTAGAGCGAAGAAAATATAAATTTTAAATAAATATTTCACTTCCTCGAGTGGGCATCGAACCCACAACCAGTCGGTTTACGGTCACACTTTGTGCTCCTGCGCCACGACTGGCCCACGAATAAGAGCATTAATACATTTGATTAATGATTTGAGAGCCATATACCATTTATTTGATACGCTACACAATATAACTTCAAAACTTATTGTAATTACCGTTTTTAAGTGTTATTTGTAGCTAAGAAGTAGACTAATGTATTTAAAAAACGTATTAAAATTATGAATATTTGAACGCAGCTGGACCCGAACCCTCTTCAATTTGCTTTTATTTTTCCGCTTTTACGACTAAGCCATATGTTTTTTTATGAAAGATCGTGCACCAAATTTAAACTTTTTTAACGATTTAAAAAAATATATATGAGACCAAAGACATTTTACTGAGACTTAAGTCGGTTTTCGGCTGACAATCTTGTTTGACAATGTTATACCGAGTATACTACTATTTAGTGGATATTCTGACTATGCATGAAATATGATTATTTCCTATATTTTGTACATTAATAAAAAAATTAATCCGATAATTTGAAACAGGTATTTCAGACTTTAGAGTTTTTCACTTAAGTAAATTTTATTCACTTGATTTCTTTTTTGGTAAAATATTTTAAATACAAAAACTTCTACAAAAGCCGGATCAATAATTATAATATTTTGGATTTAAAAAATAAAAGAAACCATACTTTATTTTATTATTATTTATTTAACATGTTATTGTGTATGATCTATGTTTAATATAATTCTTTAAGGCTTAATGATTAACTATAGTGTTATGACAATTTATAAAAGTAATAATAAAAAAGTATTTATTCCTCAATAGTTAACCATCTTGCTGGGTTTTCAATAGTTATTTGATCTATGAGTCTCTGTGAAAATCCTTTCATTTTCATTTTTGGTATCACGTTTGTAATAATGTGGTCGTAGCCGTGTCCACCAAATCCAGTCTGAAAAGGGATATCATTTTTATGCTTTTTAGATACATCCTCCGTTCCTAATTTTCCGACAAATTATTAGATAAGTATGGCAACGTTGTCTTGCCAAAGTGAAATTTCGAAAGCAAAAAAATAATCATAATTTATATATTTTATGTTTTTGATTTTAATTTTGAGACCGATTAAAATAAAATAGTGCAATATTTAATGAATACTGCATATTTCAACATACAACAAAAAACCTGCTATATCTAACTTACCAATCTATGTTTTGTATGAATGTCGTGTGACATAAGAACCTTCTCTTGTTTGCCATCCTTCACGAGTCGATCGATCATTTCAATCCTTTGGACATCTGACGGCATGTCGGTTAATGGATTTAACTGATAATAAGAAACTTCGATTCCAAATAAATCGAATTGGCAGTAAGTCCCTAGTTCGGAAAATTCTAAAAGTTTTTCCGTCTCAAGCAAGGTTCCTGTAATTAAAATGTATAGATAATAATAAATTATTTATTTTCAAATTAAATATTATTAATTATATATTATTTAGTATACTTACTATCTAAGTGAGACATTACAGCTTTATCGGCCTTGCCTCCAGCTTCTAAATAGAGGCGTATAATTTCAAAAGGTGCTTCAGGATTACGATGCGGATGGAAGCTAACACCACAACCAATCTTTTCTTGTAATTCTCCGGTAGCTCTTATCGCTTTACGCTCAAAATCTATGAAAATGCAAAATACGTGTATTTTATCCACAGTTTACAAGGTGGTTGCAGAGTGCCTTGTAGTTTAATTCACCTTTGGGCTTAAGTAAGTATAATATTTATTTGTTTCCTATGTCTACCCAGACAGAGTTGGATATAGTATTCCGCCACCTAAATTTGTGAAGTATCACTAGTTTTCACTGCTAGATGCTACTGTATCAGAAAATGCGTAAAAAAGTTTATAAATTTGTTACCTCGTATAGGCCAAACACTTGCTACTTCACCGATGAAACCTGCTTTAATATTTTTATAACCTCCCCCTGTAAGCTCCCCCAACATGTGGTTGTACATATCTTCTTGCGAATAGGCCATCACGTCAGCAGCTTGTACATCCTCAATATAAAACCCAGTGCCAGCTACTATTTTCACGTCGGTACTACGTGCAAGGTTATAATAAAATGGTACGTTCTTTTCCAAACCTTCTGTAGTATTTTCGACAATCGTCCCTAAAATAATGTTCCTACTTTTAATTCTGTCTTTTATTGCATTATAATACTGTGATACATGACTTCAAGTAATAATTAAAGTATCGTTTATCTTATTTAATATTTTTTTTCTCGAACATGTGGATAATGCAGTTAGCCCTATTGGCTTTTACAGCGACACTGGTTGGGTAGGGAAGAGGGTACTCTGTCCCTGAAGAAATGCAAGCACTAAGTGGCTGCCTGTGAATCTTATTTATATTATATTAATGAGGAATCAGAATTGATTTTATAAATTTGTCATGTTAGGATATTATTGTTAAGTAATATTAAAAAGGTATGGCCCAATTTGAATTAATTTTGTTATAAAAATAATTATAATTAATAACGTACTAATGTACGATAATCATTATTAAAAATAACGAAAGTACCAATTTATGTAAGATATTTTTATTTGACTAAATCACACGATCACATGAATATTGCTGTTTACATTTTCATTTACATATGTGAAATGTAAGCAGTTGATTGAGCAGAAAACTGCAATATACTTCATGGAGAAAACTGTTATTCAATCGCTTAAGCCATTTGTGAAATTTCGTGAACAAATGCAGAGAAAAATAAACAAAAAAATTAAAAAAAATTATTGTTGTATTTTTTTATAAGTATTGATAGATGATGTTACCTCCTCCACAATTTTTATATCTATGTAAATCCTGTAAAACTGCATCCTGACATTTTGAGTCATTAAATTTCAGATTGTATCGGTTACCGTACGGATACTGTCGGACAAAACCTACATTTGACAGAGAAATTTCGGAATTGACAAGTTGTGCTACAGATTTTGGTGGTCTTCGATAGAAATGCTCGAAATCCATACACAAATGCTCGTGAGTGAGTGTTCTGCCGAGTGACCTTGGATGAACATCGCCTAATACTGTAATCATTCGTAAATCAATTTTCATCAGTGATCATAATTATAAAAATGGTTCAGGAGGAATGTGTCTGCCCGAACGCCCTTTGATTGAATTCGTACGGAGATACTTACATGATATAAAATAAGTTTTAGTCAAGAAGTCGAGACACCTACTTATTTACTTAATACATATTGAACTTGTCTATTTCTTTACATTTATATGTGTTATTGTGCTATAATTACAGTTAGTTCCTTAATATTTAGATTGATTTTTTTTGTCTGTTAAAAAGCTATTCTAGGTTGATCTCTATCGACCCTGCTTAATGAGGGTAACCTGCGTATTAGGTATTGCATTAGGATACAGGAAACTAATAAAATATTTTATTTTACCTGTTTGAATTTTAGGAGCCATAATATAATTGTATATATTTTATATATATATTCTTCGAAACTCTTTATTTTATATGACACACGACCACTGTGAAAGCAATATTACTATTATATAGAAACTAATTTATATTGTAGCCAGGGTCTGTCGACTCCCATATAAAAAATTTTGCCTGCACACATAGATATTCTTTGGCTGTGTGTGTTTGGTGCTAAAATTATGAATTATTATTATTATTAACTAATTCATTCCACGTTACGTTTAG
>DWNA01003072.1:0-10587 GCA_018249835.1 Heliconius besckei
CCCACCGAGGCTACCGTACCAATTTCAGGATTGTAAGTCAATAAGCAAACTTAAGTTTGCGGAGATAGGCACTCATTTTGTATTAAATGAATACCAAATATAAATTTGTAATGATTTTTTTTCAAACCTATAAATTTTCAATTTTGGGATTTTCCCCTAAATTTGTCACTACATGCCTAATTTCATCAACTGGAGGTCCACGGGAAGTGCCCTATAGGCTGGTCTTGATTATATGGCGATTTTCATAACAAATACTGCAAAATTAATGTATAAATCCTCGTTTCTGTTGATTGCGTTGACTTTGAAGCTAGATTTTTTCTGTACTTCAAGGGACCATAGACTTAGATATTTAATGATTTCAGCATGAAACCTCCACGCGATCTCGACAGACGGACTGGATTGAATAACAGACTTGACAGACGGACAGCTAAGTTATTCTATAAGGGTTCCGTTTTAACTTTTGAGGTTCGGAATCAAAAAATCCCTTTAAAATAGTAAGACAAATAATAAATGGCAGTTATAACATCTTGAGATTTTAATAAGTGAAATCTCATGATGTTATAATAAAATAGTGTCTATGAAAAAACTTGTGAATATAATCTATGGTATAATGAACGTTACATCCCTCCTGTGTGGCTCGGGGGACAAATGATGATAACCTAAAAGATGGAGAACACCATGAAGAATCGTCGCCAGGGGTTGATGATTCGTGTAATCATAATGATTTTTTCCCCTCGGACCACACCGCGGTAAATTTACAATAATTTCACGGATGTTGATCACACACCTGTACATTTTATTCTTTATGGAAAAGAAAGTTAACTTACAAAATTCTAAGGTCAAACTTATTTAATTAACAATTTTGGATTAATCTACATTTTCGTTACGTACGAGTACCTATATCTTTTGTGTTTGGGAGTTTAATTGTTGTACAATATATTTTTAATTATATTTAAATCTAAATGCAGTGATAGTTAAATATTTAAATTTAAAAGAAATTATTTAAAAATACATAATGAAAAATAATTGATGTTTTTGGAATATTTAATAGCTAAAATTATATAAATCTTGCCTAGAGCCCACATTATTGTGTCGGTGAATGAACTGTTGCGAATACAATGTGGAGGTGTCGCTCGTAAAGATACCAAAAGGGGCCCCATCATGGTGATGGCGCGATGACATCACCCGGTCACCAAATAAGCGCTGGTCCCACCACCACCGAGATCAAGTGACATTTAAATGAGTTAAATCGAAAAAAGGCATAACACAATCGAACAGTTAACCGAAGCGACGGCGTCCAAAGAATGCTGTTCTCTATATTTAGCGAGCACGTTTACTAGTGTATCGAAATTGTTATTATCATATGAGAAAACAGGAGTCGAGCTACTCGTATAAATTAGCAAATAATCGACCCATCAGCTGTCGTGCCCACGCGCATATCTCACTATGCTATTCACTTACGTCGCTGTCACTTGTCCGGATACTTATTTAGTAGTTAATTTATTGTTTATTAACTTCTTAAGACCTTCTAACATACGGTATTCCATCCATCCATCAGCCTTTTAAGGTCCACTGCTGGACATAGGCCTCCCCCAATGCTCGCCACTCCGGTATACGGTATAAGGTACCTGTTACTCTATTTACATATAGCTAAACAAACAAACAAACAAACAAACAGAACTAAATAATTTGGTTGAAACAAAAAATGCATCGGAAGCCATTTCCTACGAGCGACTGTTATTTATGGATGTGTATCCTGTACGTAGGCGCTGAAAGCTCGTGCGGCTCATCAAACCGTTTACAAACGTGATGGAGAGATAAGGCGAGGAGCTGTGCCAGACGCGGCCAGGACTAAATATTTACAATGCGACCGGGGAAACATAAATAGTGTACGTCCGACAGTATTCGTTAGTGCTGTTAATTGGATTCGTCATACCGCCTCGAGCGTTTCCAATACAACAGACATTCGCCAGCAGCGTGGCATCGCCGCGGACGGTCTAACAACAGTCCCAAAATAATGAATCTTTAGTCAATTTAAATGTATATTAATAATAAAACAAATACAAAGTCTCAATTTGGTGATGAGTTTAATAAAAAAAAAAGAAACAATTGTTAAAAAATTAAGTTTTCACTTTTTTTTTTATATTACCAAATCCAATCTTCACGCTGTATCCCGCACACAGCAGAGTAGGCAGCGGGAACTTACTGTTAAGACACTCCGTTTCCCACTTTCTGCCGTATTATGGAGGCATTGCGTGTTGAGGCAGAACTCAACACCCTTTGCCTCGAAACCAGACCGAAGAAATGGAAATATTTCACTTCCTCGAGTGGGGATCGAACCCACAACCGTCGCGTTACAGTCACACCCTTGTGCCGCTGCGCCAAGACGGCCCATAATACGAATTTTTCAATATGTAATTAAATTGTATTGTAGGTAATTATTTGGAAATATACAAAAATAAGTGGTGTAATTTTATGGCGGTTGAACAAAAGCAATTAGTTAGCACAACGTGAGAGTAGCGAGAGTAGATAACATCTGCCGGCGATGGGAGCGGGTCGCACATCACATATGCTTTCCTTTCTCACGAAAGAATTAAGATTTTAACATAAAGTTTTGTACTTATTGGAACGAAGTTTTGGAACGAAGTTCCTTACGGCAGGCTTGGAAGGGATAGGGATTTCGCTGCGTGACCGAACTGAAAAAAATGTGATAGTAAAACCGTAAGAAAAATGCGTGGAATAAAACCGTTAAATGAGACGTGCGCAGGCGCGACAGTCGCATACACAGACGAGTAGTGTATAATATCTTTCTCTTTCTCCCTCTTTCTTTTCGTTCTCTCATCATTTTTTTGCATGATTGTGTGTTATTGTTGTTTTTTTATTTTAAGTAATTTATTATTTCCTAAAATACTGAATTTCCTAAATACTTTCTAGTACTTAAATTCAAATTCAAATTCAAAATATTCTTTATTCAAATAAACTATAAAAGCACTTTTGAATCGTCGAATGTACATGTCAACAAAAAGCTACCACCGGTTCGGAAGGTAGTTCTGCTGAGAAGAACCGGCAAGAAACTCAACTCAGTTGCTCTTTTTAAAAACTAACCAGCAAAATTTAAGAGAAAAATCAAGAAAACCTACATAAAATTAAGCACGACTTTTTTGCAATTTGTGTCGATTCTACATTAGCCGAAGGAACTTCGTTCCTACCTGGTGTCCCACGACACCACATTTATATATTAAAAATATGTAAAAAGTATACCTACGCAGTTAACAGGCACAGCTCGGTCTCATACGCATATTTGAGCAATGTATTAGCGGAGAAACATTGCAGCACCTTTCTCACGCCCACGCCCACACCATTCTTGATCAACTCTGTGCTTTATTGTTTCTATTATATTGATACCTAGGAAAGTTGAGGCACAATCGCTTTCTGATGAGTGAAGATAGATGAATTCAAAATCCAGATGAAATAGAGCAAATCTGTCGTGAATCTAAGTGGAAGCGGAACTAAGCCCCATCCACCATCGCACCACACAAGATGCTCCTCATTCCTAATCCTCCATTACTGGGAAAGCGTCATAAATACAGCATAAGCCGTTCCCACCGGACATACTGTTCAATTGTTCCTTACTCCTAATGCAATGTTTACTTTACATTAGTCGCTACAGAAATAGATGTCTTTGTGCCATATTCGCAAAATGAATAATGAAGTTTTTGTATAGGATTTACGCGAACGTGGTGTGGCCGGTGGCTTTAATCTGACAATAGTTAAAAATTTAATACCAGTTCATTCATAACTATAAATTTAGCGTGCGTAATCTTTTAATACTATTTTTGTTTTCTTTTTCTTATATTTGGGAAGTAGTTTCGTTTTGTAAAAGCAGAACGTGCACCATGGATGCCGTAGAATTATTGAAGTCAGTCGTGGGGTACAAGTACAAGTTAACGCGACTGGTAGTGGATTCAATCCTCACTCGAGGAAATGAAATATATATTTATATTTTCATTTCTTCGCTATGGTGTCGAGGCAAACCGCGGTGATGACGTCCGTTGCACAATGCCTCAAGAATTCGGCTTAAAATGGAGAACGCAGTATATACCTACACTAGGTTCCCTCTGCCTATCCTGCTGTGTGCGGGATACAGCGTGAAGCTGATTTATAAAAAATCATCATAATTACTATGTTGTCATCGAAATTTGTTTTGGTAGCGAAGATTTCGAAGATAGCTAATTAGATTGTTAGCCGATAGAGTGAGATCACGCCGACACGTCCACACGTGGGTGACACAATAGACGAGGGTGGGCGGAGTGGCCAAAACGCGAGCCTACGCGGTCACCGCCACCGCCCTGACCCAAAACTTGCACGGCATACTCGAATATCGTTCTTACCTTTTGAATTTGCAAAGCCAAAATCCAACAAAAATAGATAGATACAAAAGATATTATTGTTAATTATAATTACTCCTTGAAAACCATTGCATACTTAATCAACTGTAATAGTTTATCTTAAAATAATTTAAATAATCTTAAATGTTACCTTTTATTTACTTTTTTATTTAATTTCAAATATTCACATTCAAAATATCCATACATGGATTGTTTTATATGCATCTTACGAGCATTGAGTTGGAAGTATTCAAATTTTATGTATCACTGTAGGTTTTTAAAGAATTTCTATATTAATAATATGACAGTGGCGTACGTCCAGTTAGAAGCGGTGGCTGAACCCCTGGGGACTTTGTCGGCGCCCTCCCGCTGTTCAGGTCTCTCACTTATGTGAAAAATTACACAAATATTCACAACTTGAACGCTCCAATTGGACTTAACGCGCAGACCAATTTGTGCTTTAGATTATAACATATAAATAACTTTATTATGTAAACGGATTATCGATTTTTAACACTTTTAAAAATTATGATTGTTTATTTGTCATTCTTACACAAATATACTGCTCTTTGTACGGGCACGTCTCAATAGACATTTTTTGGGAGCGCGTCGAGCGGCTCCGGTGGCCTCTCATGATATATCACCGTGGACGTTAATAAATAAGGCGCTAGTTAAAGATGGCTATTTGATTTTGTTGTTCTTTTTTAAACAATATCAAATCCTATCTTTGAACTTATGATATTTGTCTTTTTCACAAAATAAAATATATCAAAGCTAGTTTCTTCTTCAACTTTAAATGTCGTCGTAGAAGACACAATGTTTGACATATTGACTTTAAATTGTATCATAAAAATTATTAAGAAAGTAAGATTATTTGGACTATATAACAAATTCCAATGGAGTCGTCATCAGCAATTGACAATCAATTCGTCATCGATGTTGTGATATACCGTCGTCGTCGTGACAGGTGCGTAGGACTGCGGTCCGATACGCTCCGGATCGATGGCGTCTGATTACCAACAAAGAAGTTAGTTTTATTGAGACCTCTACCGTCGCCAGTACTTCGATCACGTTTATTACCAAAAAATCGATTAGAAAATCGTGCGCAATATTTCGATCGATTTTATTGTTCAGCGTGTGAAAATTTTAGGGACAACGATTGGGCGTTTTTCTTGTACGATAGATATTTTAAATGTTTGGATTTTATTTAAAAGAAAAAACAATAATAAATTCAAAATATACATATTATATCCATTTCTAGAGATTTCTTTATTTCAACTGAACGTGGATTAGAATACCTCCTTAAATGTTGTTATACAATGAAGCATTTATATCAACTACTTTTATAAAATGCATAGTTTAGAATGAGGCCAGTCGGGGCGCGGGGACACAAAGTGTGACCGTAAAACCTACTGGTAGTGGGTTCGATCCCCATTTAATTACTCTTATATTTCTATTTTCTTTACTCTGGTGTCGAGAGTACTACCTAGATTCATTATAGCTAAATTATTTCACACCTCGACAAGTTTTAATAGTTTAAATACCAAAGCTATTTAAACATCAATCACTCCTTTAGCATTCACCTTAACGCAGTATAGACAACAGACATCACACACCGCTATTCCTGTCTTGTCTCGGTGTAGGTGTTCCGGGAACGCGGCGGAAGTGCCCGGTCTCTTATTAATGGCCCGTTTAGCTCCTTTGTTATTCGTTGTTATTGAATATCATATACTTTTGTAGGTTTTAATGTTATTTTTGTTATGGTGGAATTTTGTTAAATATACAATTAAATGGTCAGGCTGTCACGCTCTATCACGCACACAGCAGCGTAGGCAGAGGGAACTTAGTGGTTAAATAAATATAACATTTCCTCAAATGGGAATCGAACCGACAACCAGTCCCGTTTACACAAACTTGTGTCCCTTATTTATATAAAATCTTTATAGAACACGAGTAAAAGACTCCTTTTATTTTTGGCTATTTCAAATTGACATATTGTATCCTGTTTTCCAACTTCCTTTTGTTAATCACTTGATAATTACCTTACTTAGGTGTTTTTATATTTGAAAAGCTTTGAAGCTTGTGCTTAAATTTAACGTAACAAACAGATCAGTCATGATATCAATTTCCTATATGCTTCCTTCGTGCAATAAAAAAAAAACGATTTAAGCTGTTTATTTACGTTTGGCTTAACTAACATTAAGATTTCTTTCCTTCCCATCCCTCATATAGCAGACGGAACCTAGTTTAATTTCTTAGTATTTTTGAAGGCATTGGGTGTTGACTGGCAGAACTCAACGCGGCCTTTTTTTTTCCTTGGTACCAAAGCGAAGGATATTAATAAAGAATATATCATTCCTCACAGTGGGAATCGAATCAACAACCGTCGCGTTACAATCACGCCTTTGTGCCTTGCGCCACGACGACCTCATAATTCTATTATCAAATACATATTTTGTTTAGATTTAGTATAGTTTAAAACTTACATCTAGTTTATATTCAGAACATATTAGTCTTATTTCAAAAATAATTGAAGCGTGAATCACAACTACTCACTTGGGCCCGACGACATTCACAAGGTCGCCTTGTGGTCCGGTCGCGTGCACTATGTAATCTATTATTTATAAGCTATAAACACTAATGCCGTTAGTAGATTTTATCAATATTGCTTGCAAATGTTTTTTTGCCAGGTTCACGTTGAATCCCACTCATAGAAGGATAGACAGAGGAAATGTTAAGACACTCCGTGCTCTATTTTCCGCCGCTTGCGACTTGCGTGTTGAATGACGGAACTCAGCGCCGCGCTTTGACTCGGCCTTTGACCAGAGCGAAGAAATGAAAACAATAAATAATTCATTTCTCCGACTGTAGATCGAGCTGATCGACTGACTTGTCGGATGAGGTCAATTTATTGCTGGATTGTCAACATTTTCTTATATGCATATCCCACATACGCATAAAAGCAGAGGGAAAATTGGACCTAGTGTTAAGATACTCTGTTCTTCACATTCCGTTTGTATTTTTACCAGAGCGAAGAAATGAAAATATTAATAAATAATAATTCGTTTCTACGAATGGGGGTTGAACGCGCAACCGTCGCATTTACAGTAACACGTTTGCGCCACTGCGCCACTACGGCCTCTATGCCAATTCTATAATGATTAAACAACACATCCAACAAATAAACATAGTAAATTCCATTTACCCTTGCATTGCTGACCGCAACGGCCTAGAGTAGATGATTGCTCAATTACCAGGACCTCCTTAGTAGAAATCATGACAGTTTGAGCTCTCTCATTCTCAACTTTATGGTGAATAGGAATAAATATTAATTTTTGTCTCTTTCTGTTGTTATTCGCGGCGGCATTACACAAAAGGTGGCTTAAACTCTGCGCCTTGTCATTAAGGTGCCATCAAACATTATGTTTAGGGATCGCCGACAGCTTAACTGGTGTTTTTCATCAGCTTCATTAATTTTGTTATTTTTGGAGTAGGTACCACCTATAGGCTGTAGGAGCGTGCCGCGGAGACAAAGTAAACATCGGTGCTGGTGTTGGTGCTGGCCTGTAGCCGACGGCGCGGGGGCAGCGGGCGGGGCTCCAAGTGTAAGTTATCTCTTATAACGATGTGAGATGATAGCTCGGTTTTTTACACTTAGTTGGCACTTTGAGTCTTTTGTTTGTTTGATGGAATCGAGCGTTATTAACAAAATGAGCTTAGTTCGGTCGTGATCTGCAGTGTCGATGTTTCATATGAACTTATGTATTGTTAAATATATAAGTTATTGTTACATATATTTATGTATATTAGTTTTCGTATCAAAAAATTAATAAATCCCTAAGTAATAAACTGATTGACATTCATATTTTTTTATGAAATGAGAGAAAAATGTATTACATAAAATGTACACGAGGTATTATAAAAATAGGAAAATGAAATTTGTATTTTGGAAAATGGGGAACAGAGTGTCTTAACACTAAGTATCCTCTGCTTACCCTACTGTATGTGGGATACGGTGTGAAGATAATTTAAAATTTGAATTTAGCTTTGCAAATTTCTTTCATTCTTGTTGGTTCCAAAGTGTGTAGCGTATAACTGAAGAGAAGATTGCTTAAAGTTTACAGTAAATTACCGTAAATGCTAATAATAAATGTTTAGTTCCGCCACATACCACTGCGACCGCTCCGATTTGCAGTTACGGTTGGTAGCTTTTGCAAATTATGTTACTATCAATTTATATATTTTCTTTCAGTTTGACGTTGTATCGCGTATTTAGCAATGTAGGCAGAAGGAACCTTGTGTTAAGACACTAGTAGCGGAATTTAAAGCCATTCCTCTGCCTCGATATCAGAACAAAGAAATGAAAATATTGAATATTTAATTTCCTTGAGTGGGAATCAAATCCACAACCTGTCGGGTTACTGTCACATGCTTTAAAATTCAAATTCATAATGTAATTCTGAATCAATGAAAATACTGAAATATATAAGTATAACACTCATGTTTCCATGAGGGTTACCTACCGCTTTTTAAATTTAAATCCAATTGACAAACATTCCTGACAACAAAGATTTTTTGGTAAACCTATGTGTACGTTACTAAATAAACGTAACAATTTCAATGATATACAGTGAATTACAAAATCAAATAATATATTGTAAAGAGGATAAATTTATATAGCTGTTGAAAGAACCTCAACACGCCCAACGAGGCAGCTGATGCCATGTGACAGTTATTACTTTCCAAATCGCAATTTGTAAACAACCGATTCTTACAAATAACATTATAATATAACACAAAAGAGACCCGGATCTAGGCCCTCTACCTGCGGCTTCCGAATCCGCGAGCAAAAACATTAAATTGATTCTATGGGATGATGCAAAAACATTTTTTTTTTCATTCACCTTGTCGAGAAACAAAATTATATCGTTTGGAAAAATATAGTTAAGAAGAATGGAACCGAAAAATAAATTATTAAATTAAACTTGTTTGTATACCTATACGAGTCGCAGGGATACAAGTGACTGCAAACACGTCATGTTGTGGGTTCAATCCCCACTAGAACAAATTAAATATTTGCTTAAATTTATATTTCCATTTTTTCGTTCTGGTGTCTGAATTATAGAGACATTGCGGGTTGAGTTCCGCCCCTCAACATGCAATGCCTCCGAATTTGGCGGAAAGTGAAGGATGGAGTGTCTTAACACTAGGTTTCCTCTGTGAGCGGGATACAGCGTGAAGCTGATTTAATTTATTTTTTTATTTGTTTACGTAGAGGACGTCACATTGTCGTTGTAGGTAAATGCCGCATGATTGAGTATTGGCCTGATTGTCTTCATATTCCGGGAATCTAGGTCAGTGTTAGTGTTCATAGGGGCCGGAAATGAACGCCAGGATGTAGGTAATAAGACCTCGTAAGATGACTGCATCAGTCGCCTACGCCTTCTCTAGTTCATTGTTAATTTGTTCTTATGAAACTTCTTTTCCTTTCATTTAAGATATCATTATTAAAAAAAAAATTTCCTATAAAGATATATTTAAAGATAATTTCTCTAATTTAATCACGTTTCGTGCTATCCCGATGTATCCCGCACACAGCAGGGTAGGCAGAGGGAACCTAGCGTTAAGATACTCCGTGTAGAGCGGGAACTGTGGGAACTTCGCCTCGACACCAGAGCGATAAAATGAAAATATAAATTTAAATAAATATTTAATTTCTTCATGTGGGGATCGAACCGGTAACCAGTCGCGTTTCAGTCACATATTTGTGACCCTGCACCACAACTGGCCTCAATTACTTGTATTTAAAAATTTACTTTGCACTAAGTTAAAACGAGTAATCATTATATTAATTTAAAAAAAATAAACGACTTGCGTTCATTAATTATGCAAGTACCGACACAAAAAGAAAGCCATGTGACTCCGGCGCGTGCGACAATGAGGAAATACTTCGAATGTCTAGTGGATGACATATGTTCACGTTGACTTGCATTCAATTGTATGGTTTATAGGTATATACTTGCAAGGATCTTTCAAAATATTAATTCGTCTAATATATGTAGAGGTAAGGAGGTCATGGCGGAGAAGCATAAATCTTAGGTTGCGAGTTTGATTCCTACCGAGAAATGAAACATTTTCATTTCTTGGCTTTGGTTTCAAAAAAAGCGCTGCGTTGAGTTCCGCCACTCAATATGCAATG
>DWNA01003073.1:0-10586 GCA_018249835.1 Heliconius besckei
AGCAACTGTTGAGTTTCTTGCCGGCTCTTCTCAGCAGAACTGCCTTCCGAACCGGTGGTAGCTTTTTGTTGACATGTACATTCGACGATTCAAAAGTGCTTATAAAGTTTATTTGAATAAAGAATATCTTGAATTTGAATTTGAATTTGAATTATCCAGTATAGGGAGATAAAGTAGTCTACAACAAACATTTAAGTATTTTATTTTTTATTATTTCCTAGCGATGTTTTTTTCTCGTTCTTATTCTTATGGCATGTTTATATGACGCAGCGGTGTAGCGCCAGGCTGTAAATACGACCTCACTCCGGTAACAAGACCAAGAATGTCATTGAATCCCTCCACCTACCCTGCTATATGCGGGATACAGCGTGAAGCAACCATATAACTTGCAATGACTTGAAGCTTTTCAATCTGAGCGCACAATAAAATGTCATTAAACGACGTTCAATGAACGAGATGAATCTCCCGCGCGTACAGCATCCCAGTAATCGGCACATTTAATTACTCATTTATCTTGTTCGAATTGGCATTTATCGAAACAAATAGTGCGTCATTAAGACGTACTCGCTTTTGTAAAGTGATGCGTATTAATTACATAAGTTCTATCATTACTATCACTGTTATCATAACAATAACTGGACAAGCGCGAGTCAGCGTCAGTCAGCTATGAAGAGCCTTCTCTCCGCTTTCTGCCTGAATGAACTGATGAACTCAAAACCGTCGCGTTTTCACTCAGAAATCCTCTAAATTATACTATGGAAGGAAAAGGACATTTATATGTATGTTACGAAAGAGAACAGTTTTATAATAAGTGTGTTGTAAAATAAGGGGCGCCCCGATTTGAAATATAGTAATTTGTTAAAAACAATAAACCATTTATGACACTCATGTAAATGATAAAAATAATAATAGAGGAAAGTCACCTTATAAATAAACAAATGAAAATATAAATTTAAATAAATCGAGTGGGGATTGAACCCACAACCAGTCAGTTTTACAGTCACACTTTGTGCCACGGCGCCACGACTGGCCTCTAATCGGACTGAACTGGACTGGTTAGGACTGGCAGGCAAATAATTAATAAAAATAGAAACTGTAAACAATCAAATTGTAAAACATATTATTTTAATATATCTGTTTACTTTCTTAAGTTTGTTATTTTTGAAGCCGTTGCCGACTAAAAGTAACGTTATTTACAAATAAATTAATTTATAACTATAAAAACCGGCTTCAAACAACGAATTAAGAAGTAAAAAATAATTTTACATAAAGTAAACCGTACTTCGATTAATTTTGATGTAAAGATTATATAATGTTGAAGTCAGTGTCCAGCTAGTGCTCCAACAACCTTACCACAATATCTAATTTGATATTGTGAGAATAATTTATAAAATATGTTTTATAATTCAAGAAGTGAAAATGTGTTTTTATGGACCAACCTAAATTAAAAAAAAAAGACAAATCGTGGCGTTGAGTTTCACCACTCAAATCGTTATGAAAATGAATGCATGAGGTACGGAGTGCCTCAACACTAGGTTTCCTCTGCCTAACCTGCTACTTGCGGGATACAGCATGGAACTAAAATAACTAGTTGTATATAGCCAATACTAGAGTGAACACGGCAACAGTGGGGATACCTATTCGAGTTTGATAGATTGTGATAGGGAATGGGTGAACCACACACTCCACTACGTCACTGTCACGGGCGGCTTTCAAACTGTTACCCATAAATATATTTGATAGTATTTTTCAGTTTTACGCCGATATGGGGCGTTATTTATCGCGCGCGGCTATATCTCATAGTTTAAAATGTCACAAGCTGAACTACCACATGAGTACTGTATGTGGTATTTGGTGGTTGAGATTCCTTAGTCTATGAAGAAATACTTACGACGTAACGTAACAAGATAACGACACAATAATACTCTTTATCATATAAACAAGACTCTCGTATCTGACTTCACGGAGCTATTATTGCAACGTTATCAAAGTAAGTCGACATCGTCATACAAATATAACAATATTTATATTTGCCTTATTTATCTTCATTTTGGTTTGATGCTGGTCCTCTGGGAGAGGAGGCTGGCCTTGTAGTCGCTGGTTACATTACGTCAAAATATGTTAGGGAAAGCCGGCCTGAGGCAGTCTGAGTGTAAACGCGATGGTCGTGGGTTCGATCTCCGCCTAGAAAAGTTATTATATTTAATTTAGTTTCATTTCTCCGCTCTGGTAGACAGAGCGCGGCATTGATTCCGCCAATCATCCACACAATAATCATCTCCACAATTTAGGGAAAAGTGAGAAAATAAATATGTTGACGCTGGATTCCCACTGGCTGGCGGGATGTAGCTCAGAGTACAACATATTTGTTTCGCTTCAACATTTTCGACTGGCTGTCCTGGCAGGCAATGAGCCTACTAAGACACGTTGTTCAGATAGCAGGATTCTACCCCTCGTTCTGCCTTACTTTCTACAACCAAAAAATAAATAAATAGTTTAAATATTGCCACGTTATATTTTCCTAGGTGATAATATCACCATATATCAATTATGACATGCTACTGCTAGGACGGCTAAGTGTCTTATTTGACAAGAAGATGTACCTTGATTCAGTATTTGCTGTTTCTAATACTTTTCAGCATTACTAAGTTAAGTATATGCACAAAATACATAATGAAAATAATAGTATAAATATTCCATAAGTGATTTTTCCAACTATCTAAATATAGTTTGTAAAACTGGCTCCCACCTTCCAAGCTGCCGCCAGCTTTATATAATTTTACAATATGTATAAAACAAATACTTTCAAGAATGCATTAAAAACAAACATATTTTAAAACTGTGAAGAACAATAAAGTTAGCCTGTCTTCACCTACCTGAAAAACACGCAAAAATAAAGAAAAACCTAACTTTTATCTACAGGTGTGGCAAATGTCCAAAATCCAAAAAAAAGCAATTGTCCTAGATAACATAACGAATAGAGGGATTATGTTATATGTTATCTTGATAATTGCACGTGCATTGACGTCAGGACAGGAGCGGGAAACCCGCAGATAGCGGCGTCTGGTAAAACCGACGAAAGTAAATAATTGTGGCACTCCGCTTTATATATGAGAGGAGTTAATCACAGTGTATAGGACAACCGCTAATTATGTTATTAAACAATAATCAATCATTATTACATACCGTTACATGCTATTTTCAAGGATTTCGACAAAAGCGGAAAATAATAACATTACTATTTATAATATGAGATTGCTTGATTGATTGATGATGACATAATACATAAAAACTCGATGGTCGAGGGTAAATATCAATGTTAATTAATCTGACATCTAATTCCAAAAAGGAAAATTTTATCTTTCATTTTAAGATAATCATACGATGAATACTTACTAAATATTCATAAGGTACTTCACTCAAAATATACCATACAATACCAAACAACACTTAATGACTGCCCCTGGGATTTGTTTATAGTCATTGCGAAAGCAAGCTGTAGCCGTAGCAACTGTAGTCTTTTAAGCTCGAATGGTATGTCAGTCGAAATCATTGGGATGCGGGGTATCAAAACGTCTTCTCCTTTATACTTTTCTTTCAATATTATTTCGTTATGCTTCTATTACGTTATTCATTATTGTTTTATCGCTAGTCGGGTGCCGTTACAAAGTTTCGCAACATTATAACTACACATACAAGCTTTAATTGAAGATTGTGAGGCGGCAATCCTGGCAAATCAAGTGAGTCGAGAATTCTAAAGAATTCCGGTGGATGATAGTTCACGACATCATCTTCATCAGTTGCCGTATCAACTGTCTTATGTGTTCTCATTTTGCCAGGAATGCCATCTTGAAAATTTAAATTTCATTCATTTACATCAGTGTGTTTGGCAGCCAATAAAGCTCTTTCGCTCAACCAATCATGGAATAAATAATTTTCAGCAACATTTGGAAGCACTTTATAAATGAGTTCATCTTTTGATTACGTTAACTGACAAAAACTATCAGGAAAGGTGATGAAGCCAGTCAGCGCATCTATAGGAAGTTTTCCATTACCAATATCAATGAGTTGTTTGGAGAATATGTCTCCAGATTGATCATTTTGCAACATGACACGCATATCTTTGCTTAAATGTAATACCTTGACATGTTTCCACAATTTGGAGGACTTTAAACATGAATTCAGTTCATCAGCTTGCATTGAATGTGGAACCACTGGCAATCCTCCTCCTGATAATAAAATCATTGTGCCACCAAATTGCAATATTGGCAAACTGAATTCATTGGTCCAATAGCAACACAGCTGTAGGCACTGCTGGCGTCAATTGATATATCGTAACAAAAATAAGCTCGATTCAAATTTGTAACATTATCAGTAATATATATAACTGTCGTGCTCACGTTTATTGCAATTTTCACGTTCTGGGTACGATTAGATTCATCTGCCTAAATTTGTCCACCGCCTTATAGAAGGCATATTTAGTAAGTCACAAATACACAACACTTTATTAATTTTAAACAATTTGTGGCTTTTAGATTTAGTAATATAGACGCACAAAGAGACGTTTACATTTCAAGTGACATTTTACCATAGAAATATTGACAAATATTGACATTAATAGACTGAGATCCCAGGGCCCCCAGACCTACATCATTTTAGCAAAGCTGAAATTTTGGGGATCGACAATCTAATATGTATTTAAGACCGTATGCATACTATAACTTTAAAAACCCTCAGAGATAGTGCCAACTTAAAGCACACTTCCAGTTGCGTTAAAGTATAAATTCTCGTTTTTATATGTTTTAAAGTAAAAAAATTATATTTCACATTCTTTCGCGTGGACCTTTACGTCTGCCAGACGTCCTAAAGGTTCTTTAAAGTTGGGGCAAATTACATTACACTAAATCTAAAATTTTATATATATTATTTACAGACTATTTCAAGACCCCTCATAAGCAACCAGATCAATCCGATGGCTTCATCATCTTCCCAGAAAGAGATAAACCGTTATTTTTCGCTACCTTTGAAAGGATCCCATTTTCAAGTTAGTGAGTAAGATATTAATATTAATACTGTCTTAACTACATGTACAACTAATAGTCCTCAAAATTTCAGCTTTGCTAAAATGACGTCGGTCTGGCGGCTCTGGGATCTTGAGCTATTATATTTATACGATACTAACGTCACTAAATTTTGTCTTCCAGGAATCCAGCTACTAACATTTAAACTTTATAGTAGGGTATTAAAGTGCAAATTGACTTTTAAGTAGATATTAATATGAATCTTTTGTATGGGAATATAGAAGAAAAGTCATGTTTTTGGACCTTTTCTGGTAATTTTTGATTTTTTTCTGTCCGTTAGAATGCTGTCCATCCCCGTACTTTAAGGAATATTATAAAAAAAGAATTAGCGAAATCAGTTCAGCTGCTCTCGAGATTTGCGCTTAGCAACACATACAGCGATTATTTTTTATAAAAAAGAAGATATTTCGTATATTGTTTTGATATTATAAAATTACTTTTGCCTCGTTCCAAGTGAGGTAATGAAAATATTAAATATTTCATTTCTTCGAGTAGGAATGGAACCCAGAACCTGTCGTGTATAAAGTCGCGTGCTTGTGCCACTGCGCCACAACGGGCCTCAAAATTATAAGAATGTAACATTTTTTTTCAGTGATACGCATATATGTTACCGATTTATGGTTTTTTTTTTTAAAAAAAGTTATTTGAATTGTATATATTTACTTAATATATATACTTAAATTTCTATCATTTGATGTTGAACCATTTCAAATAATAATTATGGTATTGTGTTTAATCCGTAGAATAATTTATTTTAAGGTGACTTATTATATGTTATAAAGTTTAGCTGCGTGACTGGGGTTCCACATTAGATCCATTTTTTTTATGTCAACAGAAAATGCTCATCACGCTGAATAACTTTTCCTAAAGCGTTGTATTGATATCTCTTATAGATTAGGCGGGCTGCTAGGGGTGCACATCAGGTATTCGGGCTATCAAAATAAATTATAGCCTATATGTAGGCGAAGACTAATAGTTATGCAACAAAAGAAGTTTCATTTATTCAATGTACAGATTTTACCCTTATTATATATGTAGATATAGATATATAGATAATACTACGTCTCATGAAGCTCTCAATGGTGCCCACTTGTGAACGGACATGTCCTAAGGTTTGGAGGACAACAGAGGGGCCCACCATCTGTGCAAAGTTACTTTATACTAAGTTACTAGTTACTTTATACATTTTTTTACTACTAAAGGTTAGTAGATGCATACTGTATGCTGAGTATGCTGTGTGGGGGACTGTGGGGGATTGTGGGGGACTGTGGGGGATTGTGGGGGACTGTGGAGTGTCATCAGTTAGTGTCTCGAAGTGGCGGTAGTGGTGGTTTCTAGGAAAGTTTTTGATTATGCCATTACTTTGCGAAATATCCGCTTCTAAAATGGTAAAGAGTAAATTTCAGAGGGAACCCAATGTTAAGACTGAAGACACTCAGTTTCCCAAAAAATCTTTCTGTGCAAAGTACACCACATTCTTTATAAATCTTCACATACGTGTGATATGAAATATAATAAAATAATTATTGTTAAATAAAAACTAATAAGGTTTTTGTTATATTTTAAAAATTAACAAAATAAAGCTTACAGATTATACCAAGGAATAGCAAAGTAAATTCGTAAATAATACAGTTAAGTAAATCTTAAAACCTGAATTTCCAACAAACTTTGCGTTGTGGTAACTGGTAGAGGTAGACCCACCTCTACAGCACGAGCAAAACAATGTTTCCTAGTCTTTATACTTATTTCTAAAGCAATGTGAAACAAAATAGAAGTTGAAGCTCTCCTGGCGCAGTGGCGCAAAGTGTCACTGTACAGGTGACGGTTGTGAGGTTGATTATCACTCAGTTTTAGAGACATTGCGCAAATATATAAATATATATTTAAATTTGATAGACACGTGACAGAACTCAACGCCTTGTTACCAGAGCGAGGCAATAAAAATAATTTATTCCCCCAATATTGAATCGAACCTGTAACCACCGCGTTTAGATTCAGACGCTGTGCCACAACGACCTGTATACAGAGTTACAGTACACAATCAAGAACCAATTAAGCAACTATCATTGGTACAAGTTGGAAACGGAAAAGTTTTCAAATAACGCGTAGTAGTAGTAGTAATAGTTCCACTTTTGGTGGGAGCTTTTTACTGCGCCTTAAATCGTTCTTGCGCGATTACGAGCCAGAGTTCAGCCTTCCAGTTCATCTGGATGCTATAAAGTGATGAGTAAGGTAACCTTGTGTGCGGGACTAAAAACGGGATCGACTGACTTTTGTAAGCAAGGATAAAAACAAGTTCGACACAAATACTTAATTCAGTATAAAAAATAATTTAACGCAACTCGCTTTAAAGTTCGCTTTAAACGCATATGCGTTCAAAAACTATAATCAAATACAACGTGCTAATTTACGTGAGTCTATGTAATAAATAAATCTGTGCACGCGCAACGATGTACTGTACGTGTAACGTGTACTGTATTCATTGATTAGTTGTTATTTGCTTAAAATTCTAGTTAATTCATTTCTCATACAAAGTATCTTCTTATCTCATTTGCATAATATAAACGGGAAATCTAGAAAACAAGGAAAAGACCAGGGAAAATATTTGTAATTTCTTCAATGAGACATGGAAAAGATTATTACTAAGGTCTAATGTTTTCTTAAAATCTGACCCACTGGAACTCTCGATAGACACAAATAAATTATAAAAAATTATGCCGGGATTAATGCCAGGAGAAGAGTTACTTACATGATAGTAAAACTTAAACAAATTATTTTGAAACTTTAGTCTGTCCAGAGTAGAGTACCAATCACCTATATAGATATGGCTACCTATACTAACCTATATAGTTAGGTTAGTTATAATTAAATAACAAGCCAGAAGTTTATATTATAATTTATTTAGTACGTACCTAACAGTTTTTACTATTTAGGAAAGTATGTTTACACTTAGTAATAACTAAGTAATCGTAAATTTCTTTTTAGGGAAAACTTTGTATTTTCTTATATAAATATCCTTAAACATATTCGATACTCCCGCCGTGCAAGAGCAGAGCGGGCGGGAGAGAGGGGATATAGCCTGTAAATCCCGTACACATGGTGGTCCTACCGATGGGTTAAGGAAGGCCTTTATATCCCTCGTAAATCGCTTTACTATGGTTAATACGCCGCTTTATGTGTGGCTTTGCGACTCAGCGATGCTTACTACACAATTTATCGCACGATCCGATATATATCTTTGAATTAGTTAATTAACTTTATTTATTTAACATTCCCTTTTCACGATTTGGATTATCACTCACGTAGGATATCGAAATGGTAAGAAATAATTGAACAGTATATAGTATTAAGGATATAGAGAGAGGTGGTTCATAGAGGACCGAGACCGAGTGAAGATGCCTGCTTTATTAATTATATAATATAATGTTATTTGACTTGTTGGTAATGACAAAACTAACTGCGCTGCAACTAACACGTGTGCACTTACGTCGTCGCACCACTACTTGTAAGTGCAGATTAGGATGCGTCTAAAAACTGCAAACTGCGATGGTGTTAGTACGTAGTTACTTTACGATACCTATAGTTTACTCTAAAGATAATAGAGTGCTAATTTGACAGCGTTATCTTTTATACCAAAAAATATATTTAAATTATGTTATCTTTCATTATTCCGTAATTAGTTTCTTAAAAACCCAGGCCCAATAAAACATTGACCTAATCATAATGATACAGTAATTATTATTTATTAAGTAATTTGTTATATTATTTTATGATTTCAGAAAAAAAAATATTGTTCACTATATTTTAAGTTGTTTCTTAATAAAGGCCACCCTGGCTCAGTGGGGCAAACGAACTGTAATCTCATCGGTGAGTTCGATACCTGCTTAGGATCGGTAATATCCTATCTGAGCTTGCTATTACAAAAATTTAAGGCAACTATAAAAACAATATTAACATGTAAAACCTATGAGCCCATAACACTTCAGGAATATTTTAAGGATAAAAGTATATGGAATTATTATCTATTGAATACGATGCAGGATTGCTATTAGTTAAATATAAATAAAATAACAACATTGATATAAAGTTCCTTATGGAGTCTTATTGGCTGAACTGCCTTTCGAGCCGGTGTTATCTGTATATTTTGTTTTATTTACTTGGTAAGCTAACAAATTATCGTTTTCAAATCTGATACGGAGTCAAATGTTCTATAATGTCATATAAAACCTTTTTGCAAAATATAAAGTATGTCTATAAGTTGTTGTTTGTTGTTCAACAATTGTTGACAAATTGCAACTATCATACATTGACTACGGCACGACAGTGTTGGGTTAGTGACCTTCAGCGATAATAACAAATGCAAACAATACAGTTCTTCAAACGACATTTAGTGTGACGACACTCCGCCCTAACTCTACGTCGTTAAGTGGCGGAACTGCTACTAGTCTATTACGCGACGTCACGATTGCGTTTTCATTTACACAAATTAATCAAAAGTAAGGAAATGGGTAAAATCAAAGCTGCACAGCCATCAACAACTAAGTTGGGAGCGACCAGGACGAGTACCTACATACATATATATAATTACTTTATATCAGTCAGTGAACTTTGAAGTCAGTCAACAATAAAGTAAAATTATTATTGATCATAATTTTACGAAATAATTAAATAATGTGTTATTCGACAAGCAAAGAAAATATTGGCTCGTACCTCTGTGGCTTCTTTTGCGTGGTCAAATAAAAATAAATAAGAATTGTGACATCTCATCTGTGAGTTGTGAAACATGCCACATTTTAGTCGCCCGAGGTAATTGTTACCACGAGGATTACCACTAGATATCCAAACTATTAACGAGGTATATATAGCCTTTAGACTCGATTAATGGACTATCCAATGCAAAGAACTATTAGATTATCGCGTTCAATCCAACATTTTTTTCATTTTAATTTTAATTTGTGCAAAGATATATAAAAAAAAACAAAAAACACAATCTATTATCGTGAAAACAATCAGACCATATGGCATTTATTAACAAAATGATCACAATAAATTGGTA
This sequence comes from Heliconius besckei, assembly GCA_018249835.1. Lineage (NCBI taxonomy): Eukaryota > Metazoa > Arthropoda > Insecta > Lepidoptera > Nymphalidae > Heliconius > Heliconius besckei. Next base: position 10,138 of record DWNA01003073.1, read on the forward strand.
AAACCCGCCGTAAACAATGCGCCGCCGTCGCCCGCGTCCGTGCCATTGTTATTGTACTGATTTATTATCTATTTTCTTAATAGAATATCGTTATGTTTAATGAAACGCAAGACAGCGTTCGTCTGTGAGCGCGGCGTTATCCTCGCTCTGGTAATAAAGTAATAAACGGAAGTGTCTTAATGGGAACAGAGTGATTTAACACTAGGTTTCCAGATTCCCTCTGGCCACCCTGCCTTGTGCGGGATGCTGAGTGAAACTTAATAAAAAATGTATAAAATGTATGATGGTATCATCGATACTGTGACTCAGAGCCTCTCTTACTATGAATCACTAACAAAGCGTACTACTCGTACACACATTAATCTTATGTAACGTAACTTTCAAAGGAATGAAGTGACTTATTAGGATCGTATAATAAGTAGAATATAGGAAACCATATTATAGCTAAC
>DWNA01003074.1:0-10583 GCA_018249835.1 Heliconius besckei
ATTGAATATTAAATTAGTATTAAAATTAAATTATTAAAGCTTCATAAAAGTGGCATAAATATTTGGTAAAGACCTCTAAATCGGAGACTGCAAACTAGTTTCGTTATTCGGTCAGTAATGTTATTCCGGTTTCGGTCAGGGCCGTTAGGTCGTTAGCCTTTCCGTAACGAAATATCACGATAACGTAAAAAGTATTTAAGATGAAAAAAAACGAAATAACGCCACGCGTTGGTTTCTGTCCCCATTTTAAGTGTCTTATCTGGTACTAGAAATTGCCTACGATACTATGTTAGGATACAGGTGAAGTTAAAAAAACGTTCAGATAGAGTTACCTGACTGTAATACAGTGGGCCTGGGTTGAATTTTCACTCGGAAGAATAACTTTTAAATGATTATCATTCTTTTTAAAAAAAAATCTAAGCACAATGAATTTAAATATTTAATACTTTATGTACTAAAACTAAAAAGCTTTATTCTAAACAAAATATAAGGAAACTTTTATTACAAAGCTTATGCGTCACAACTGTGTAGGCATTATGCGCAAATGAAAGTCTCCCCAACCACAAAAGTGAGTTTGTTGAATAACAATATTTGATTTTCATATTCTCATCAACCACAATATTTTTAAGTAAATATTTATGAGAGAGGTTGTCGTGCCACAGTGTCTGTCTTTAAACGCAGCCGTTGTGGATTTGATTCCCACTCGGAGGAATGAATTATGTTCTGTAATGAAATCGTTATGGTCAACAGCTAGGCGTAACGTTCCACTACGTCTCGAAACTTGGACGGAAAGTGGGGAACGAAGTGTCTTAACGGAGTGATTTAAATTTATCTAAATCTTACATGAGGCTCAGACAAGTGGACATACTGAGACACGTGGATCGTATTTTTTGGTATTTTCTAAATTGTACGCTATATATTTTTCTTTTCTTACTTAAACTTTAAAAACAATTATATTTCAAATTCAAATAATTTTATTAAAAGTAAAGAGTTACATGCTTCATTTTTTGTACGTCAAATAATTTACAACGTTGTTAATGCAGGAAGTTATGAATATTACTCGTTATAACGGAATATCATACGACGTTAATTAGATAACGGTTTCAGTTTACCTATTCGAAAGGTTTATATATTATATGTTTTTCTTAATAATTCCCGTTGAGGACAACGGTATTTTCGGTATTTTATATTTCACTTTAATGTAATAAAGTCATTTCTTTAAAAATATTTTGATATGACAATTTTATTTCTGTAGCCGTGTCTATATAGTATACAGGTTCCCTTTCGCCTACTTGCAATACGGGGAAAACCGTCAAACTGTAATATCTATATAACTTCACTAATATCCATATTTTTATTATTCGCTCTGGTAACGAAGCAAAGTGCGGCGTTGAGTTCCGCTACTAAACGCGCACTGCCTTAGAATACAGCGAAAAACAGGGAACGAAAGAGTCTAAGCGGGAACGTTTACTCTCTCTGCACTGATATGTGTCGGATGCAGCGGAAGATATAAATAAAAAAAAATACATGTATACAATGCGTGCAACACATAATATCGTTTGGAGAACTACGTGCAGAACGATACCTACAGTATTTACCTATATTTCAGTTATTTTTAATAAGGAAATAAAAAAGAATGCTAATATTTTTTTTCTTTTGATTTCAGGTACAGTTCGTGACGTCAAAAATGTCGCGGCAAAAAAGTGACAGTGTAAAGTGGACTCTAGTTTTAGTGTTAGTTTTATTTGCTCAGTTTGTATATTCGCGACCTCAAATCGAATCAACTACTTTAGAAGTTAATGTTGACATCGATAAATCAACCGATGTCACACCAAGGTATAGTTATAAGCATAATAATGGTAGTTTTCAATTACCCTTTGAGTATATTTTAAGGTTAAACAACATAAACAATTTAAGTAGGACATCTTTAGTCGATAATATATCTTTAGAGAGTGCTAACAATTTAAATGTATCATTTAATAACCCAATATTAAGAACAAGTCGTGTTATACGTAAAATAAGTAAAATTAGGTTAAATCATGCAACACAAAACAATCTAAAACATACAAATTACCATAACGAACTTTTTCCTATAAAAAATGCAAATAAGCCCGTAATTAAAAAGGTTGTTACGAAATGGACGGACAATACAAAGTATGACTCAGACATTTCCCACGACACTACTATATCAGAAGAAAAGGAAAGTACTTTAGTAAACATATTAACAAGTTTAAATATACCGTATAGTACTAGTACTGAAATGCATGATGAATCTACAGAAAATACTAAAAACATATTGTATACACAGTCAAATAATAAACAATACACTGTTTCATACAGTAAGCCCCAGCCACAATATGAAGAATCTCATATATATTCTTCTAATGTTCACATAGCAGATCCTTATGTAACACGTCCAAATTATGTATTTACAACACCTAGGCCGACACCTATTATAACAAATGTTGGATACCCAAAACCTTGGCCTGACCACATTAATTACGAACCCAATAAAAGGCCTACTAAAAAACCTATTAAAGCTAATAAACCAAAAGACCCACCCAGTTACCACAGCGTTAATGACTTTTCCCCATATCCCTCAAACACTTTTGATGTAACAACATTTCCACCTGTAATGGGTTACACAGACAGAATAGTCATTAGACCTGAACAATACAGCGGTTCCTCTGACGATTGTCCTACTATATTTGTAACTCTTAATAATACTTTTCAAGGTCAAGGCAAGGAAGCTTGTCCTGACCTTAACATAGCTGTCAACACGAATGTTGTAAACAAAAATGTTGTAGTAGAGTCTGAAGAAGATACAGATACAACTTTAACTGATGTTTTTGGCTTACCGCTAGATGATTCTAGTAGTGAGGAAGCACCGGCTGACTATGAAGAATCACAAGAAAATAATGAGCAAACTGAAGATGTTTCCAATGAAGAATTGGAATTATCAAATTATAATGCTGCTAACAATGTAGAAGCAGAATTAGCAGAACCAGCTAATTTTGCTTCTCCTACTTCTGCACTATCCACATATACAAAACCAGGTCGACCAAATGATGACGATGATATTTTATCCTCTGTTATAGAGTTTTTTAAGCCCGCTATTAGCGTATTTAGTTGGCTAGCAGCTATCAATCCGTTCAGTTTTAGTGCTCTATCGTTTATTTTAACCCCAATTATTTTATTATTTGCTGGTGCTTCAGGCTTAGCAGCTCTGTTTACACCGTGGGCCTTTTCTGCTAGAGAATTACCAGAATATCAGATTTATAAGCCGTACTGGGAATGGGACGATTACAACAAAGCTTGGTATTTAAATTCTTTTCCTAATAATAGAAGATGGCAATCAAGTATGAGAAGCGTTATGGATAATCACACCGTTTACTTTCAGTTTCCATGGTTTGACGTAGTAGGAAGTCTATTAAAGTCAATAACTAAGAACCTTAACATTCACAGAGGAAATTATAATATTAATCATCGCAAAAATCGGAAGAAAAAAAAGAAATGAAGTTATAAATTTACACACAGACTTTTTAAAAAATCTCATAATTTTGTGATAAAATGATATATAGACGTCGAGATATATTTGAATTTTGGATCAATCTCATTAAAGCGTATATTTTATATAGGTAATCGAATATTATTTATCGGGGAATTGTTTATGTATATTGTATATACATATTTATAAAGTAGATGTCTCTCTGGTCTGTCACAAATGGATGGACGGATGTATTATTTAGTTATATTTTTACTCACCCCGACAATAGGAGATACCTAACCATTAAAGTTATGTTTCGGAGGACTTTAAATTAATAATTTTTTTCTCTTGCTCCTTGTCAGTAATAAATTTATTTTCATTTTCATAGAGTTCATGTTAAAGAAAAATGGCAAAATACAAAATAATAACTTTCCAAATGCATATAGCAGAGTAATATTTATTGTTTTTTTTTAGCGTCACACTATATACCGCACATAGCAGGATAAGCAGATAATCATAAGACACTCCATTCTCATTTTTGAGTGGTGGAACTCAACGCCGCGCTTTGCCTCGATATCAGAGTGAAAAAAAATAAAATATTTCACTTCCTCGAGTGGGAATTGAAACCCACAACCAGTCGCGTTTATGGACACACTTTATGCCCTTGCGCCATGACTGGCCTTCAAAAAGCGAAATAATTTTTATGATATATTTTATTTGTAGTATATTAAATATTCTTCACAAATCGCAATATTTTCACCTTTTTTAACTTCACAGTCCCAATTACTAATCGTATAAGTAAACTTTAGAAGTATTATACCCATATGGTATGGTATGATGAAGACTTTACCTTATTTAAAAAAATAAACATTAGTTGTAATTTTACATTGACATTTTTAATCTTATAAAATTCAAACATATTACTAAATTTTTTTTTTTCTAAAGTAATGTTGCAGATATTACCATATTTGGGTAATATTTTTGGCTGTTTCTTTAGAACTGTAAAAACTGTACATTAATTATCTTATATTAAATGCTTAAATCTTAAATTCCCTTTGTGAAAAAAATTATGTAAATTTTCAAATACATTATTGTTTTTTCTCATTTCATCAACATTCATAAAATACTTGGTTAAAAAATAAATTCACAACATAATCCTATTTTTTATTTTTATATTTATTACCTTTTTTTATATATAAGTAATATATGAAGTATATAATATATAAATATGATAAATCTAAATGAAGTAATGTTTGTGATATTCTTAAAAGCTTTGTACATATATAATAAAGCATATAATTACAAGTTCAATTTATTATTTTTTAATAAAGTATTGAATAAATAAAACATTTGTTTCATTTTGAATGTTTCCTTTAATTGATTTCATTAAAAAAGGCAAAAACATCACAACATATATAACAATCTCTGAACTATTTTTTTTAAATTTCAGAAACAACGAGGGTCATGAAATCAAAAATGATATGCCAACAAACGAAAATACTGCTAGAGACGTCAAGAATAAGTTACCAATAATTGGAGAATCTATTAAAAAAGTTGCAACACAATTACTAGACAAAAATAACCAATCTCATACAATTGCAGCGGTGCCAGACACCAGAATACCACCAAAATTAAAAACGCAGATCGTTCAGAAACAAAAGATTAAAACTAGAAAGGACGACAGCAATGAATCAGTTGAAAATTCGCATGCAGGTGTCGCAGTACCAGTCACGATGGAAGAATTGGAATTAGAAAATAGAGAAGCGTCAAATGAGTTTTCAACAACTAAAGAAGGAATATCTACTTGGATATTATTAAGCAATCCTGTCAACAAAGTAAACGATTCTGTTTCAACGGAACCAACAAAGATAGAAGAAACTCAAAAGAAGCAGAAACCAGTAGGAAGCAAAAATAAAACGAAAAAGCCACAAAATAAAATATCAAACGCAAAACGGCCGATTATTGGCAGCACAAACAAAGCTGACTTAATAGCTGGAGGTTCAGCAATAAATGAAAATGTTTATAATAAAATTAAGGATACTGTACTTTCTAACGTTCAAAAAAATAAAAATTCTGCTACTCGTACAAGTACAGTTAGTACAACCACTTTAGCGCCATCAACTGAAGCACTTACTACAAAGCCACTAGTTTCTGTTACCCCCGTTGTAAAATCAACATCAAAACCAGCCAAGAAAAATAATAAAAATAAAGTTAAAGTAAGTACTACAACAACTTCAGTAGCTCCAGTTTTTAGTGAGTCAGCGCTGTTGCCCGCAGAACCTAAGGAACAAGAAATTGAGTTAGAAATTAGTACACCTGCTACGACAACTAAAAAACCTAAAAGATCATCAAACAAAAAGAAAACTAAAACAAAGAAACGCAAAACCACGAAACCCGTCGCTGAAAGTTCAACAGAAACAGCAGTTTCAACAGAAGTCAAAACCGCAAACAAAACTGCCAATAAAACAAAAGTAAATAAGACTACAAAGAAACCAAATACCGGTACAGGGCCATTTACTACACAAATATACAATTACCTTTCTAGAGAAGTAATGCCGTCAGTCGGTGTCGGAGTCATAGGACTGGCTGGTCTTGTAGGTATTGCCAGTTACTTTTTGTATCCTTTCGCTACACCAGTAAGGCGTACTATTGAAGTCGACAAAAAGGACGATATTTACAGACATAATGCCGAAGAATACGCAAATGAAGGTAATGGACAACCTGAAGAAGAAATGCTTGGAACTGTCCTTGCTGGTATGCCTATACATTCAAAGCAAAAATTCAATCCTTACGCCGGCCAAACAGCTTACATAAACAGATATCAGCCAGCCAAAAAAGATCAAGATATAAGATATCGTCAAGTAGCTAACAATTATGATCCAAATCGTAACGTGCATTATCCTCAACAAAAGACAGGTATAGCACATGGTGCTGTATATCCTGAACCTATTAATTATAATCGCTACCAATATGAAACTCGTCATGCATACACGACAGAAAAGAAATATGAAAAACCTCAAACGTATACACCTTATCCTGCTGTGGAACCTATATATGCAGCTCCTCAAACAGGACCTTCTGCTATATCGTCATATGGAAGTGACATGTCAAGCTCAGTAGTATATGGTGTGAAACCTTCCGGAGACGCTGATTTCAAACCTGTATATCCGTATGATACTCAATTTTACGGTGAATCAACTAGTAGCCCTGTGACTTATTCCCCTACATCGATGTACTTAGGTTCAAATAGTGAGGCAGAAGAAGCAGAAAACGACAAATATTCAGATGAAACTAATACTGACCTACGAACAGCTGATAATAAATTCGTAGTAGGAAATGTACCAAAAGAATTAACTGAATCAGCAACGCCAGTAGTAGTACCTGAGCATGGACCAAGGAAATTAAGTAGGAGACGCAGAAATGTACGCCGCAAACGGAGTGTCGTTGGTTCAATTGAAGAAATTCTGAAAGCTGCTAGAGAAAATAAAGACAACGAGATTTTTATAAGCAATGAAATTGACGATGGATTAGTCGGACCAATATCACCATCGCCTGTAGAAATGATAGTATTAAAAAAAGATGACGCAACAACACCCGAAACGAAGAATGTTTTTACTGTTTACGCTGTATCAGTAGATCCAAGTAAGGAAGAACAAACAGATGTATCGAGTACAGTAAAAAATGAAGTTATTGAAAGTATTTCAACTCTCCCAATAGATGACAAGAAACAAGACACAGAAACAGACATGTCCAACGAATTAGATGTAACCACTAAATCTTTTAAAGTTTACGAAGTGTTCCCAGCAACTAAATTGGAGGAAGAATATAGTCCTTTGATAGTTGATAACAATTACAAGGATTCCACAGTTAAAAACGTGAAAACAGAAACTACAACTGAAGCTAAGTCTGAAACAACGCCATCTATTCCATTTGTACCACATCGACCGAAGCCGACGTATGCACCAGAAGTTATTACATACCCTCCGTTAACGAATGGCGGTATATTCGACTTTATTAAAAGACTGGTTGAATTCAAATACAGATTGGGTTTGAGCATCTTGCAAAGTACATCGGAATCTTTAAGTAGATATTTACGTAATTTAGATGATAAATTGGCGAACTAATTATAGAAAATTTGATACTCACATTTTGAAAATAGTAATTATAAGGGAAATAATTAGCTTAGTCTAGAATGTTTTCCCCAAAATAGATAACATTTAAAATATCACTAAAGTAAAAAAAAACTCGATACGTTAGTGTTCCGTACACTTTGAAATAGTTTTCGGAAGGCTTTTAAGCAATGCTCTCTTTTATACTTAAAACGGCAGATTTTAAACTATATTAGCATTAATAGACAGATAAGTTTATGTTACTGAAATATTCTACATATAGTAAAGTTATTTCGTAAAGAAAATTGCATTTAATGGGTTATATTTAGTTTAAATAAATATAATATATACTTTCAGAACTTTTTCCTCGAACTTTTGAGGGCGATGTACTGAATTTATATTGTGATATGGAGATTTTATTCATAAGAAAAAGAGTATTTTATTATATTATACTTACTATTTGCATATTAAAAGTAAGTTTTATATGATACATTTGAGCAATATTAATGAAGGTTATTTTAAACCAAGTATGTTTGTTATGTCTATTGTATTACATGACATTTTATATTTCGATGGTAATTTTAATTCATTCTCCAAAATTTTTGAATAAAATTGAAAACTCATAAGAAATGAAAAATCATGAGATTTAAAAAAAAAGATTTTATTTGTAAAGGATTTTTTGAAATTGTCTTCATTAATATACAATAAGTTCTATAGTTAATACATATAATTGTAACGTGTAAATATTAAAAGTATAGATTTTTTTATATGAAGATGTTTTATTTACTCTTATATTGTTGACAAATTTGATAGTGCACTATGGAATGTTTAATTTAGAGACTGAGGTTTTGAGGAATTGTCTTCCAACGGCACATAAATATGAGAACATAAATATGAAAATTTAAATTATTCATAAATTATATTTTAGGTTGTCAGTAACGACATCTGTACATCCTGTTAGAAATTTCCATGTTTTGATTCTTGATTCAAACTTATACAACGTCATTATTAAGCACTTATAGATGGCGCTATAGATGAAACATAATGTTGTTTTTTTTTAATATTTTAATTGTCCTTTTTGAATTCAACTCTGCAACTTCACGTAGTATCCTGCATATAACAGGATAGGCAGGGGCAACGTAGTGTCTCGACACTACGTGTACTCGACACGAATATTAACACTAGCTGTTAATATTTTATATTATTTATAGTACAATATTTTAATAGATGACGCTGTTTGGTAAATAACAAACATTACAGTGCTGCAAAATCGACTGAGTGTGGGTTCGATCCCCACTCGAGAAAATGAAGATGAAATATTTATTTAAATCTATATTTTTATTTCTTCTCTATGGTGTCGAGGCAAAGAGTTCTATTCAGACTCTATCCATCATCTCTATCTCTATCGGCTCCATCATTGTACCAACTGGATGGTATATTATTTTGCATACGTCTCATTATTTTGCAACTGTATGTTTTCTGTTTCTTATATTTTATTAGTCACAAGTCGACCTAATGGAATATTAAATTAAAAATAAATAAATTTAATTATCTTCAGCTGTATCTCGCACACAGCAGAGTAGGCAGCGGGAACCTTGTGTTAAGATACTCCTTTCCCCACTTTCCATTGAATTTGACTGTAAACTTGAAACTTGAAAGTCACCATGGACCATGGAAGTGCCACAGCGAAGAAATGAAAATATTAATAAATAATAATTTATTCCTTCAAGTCGGGATCAAACCCACAACCGCCCGTGTTAACGTCGCAGCCACACACCACAGTTAAAAATATATTTGTGCATAAAAATATATATAAAGTAAGTAAATCCAAAGTTGCCTCGATTTGAAGTAACACCGTGTACCGTGGGAGCTCTTTAGCAGTGCCCTAAGGGATAAAAGAGTTCTTATGCATAGGACAGTGATGCGCATATCCGACGGGCACGTTTACTAATTTCACTTTATTTAAGAATTTTCATGTTTAAATATACTTGGTTGGGGTGTTTTTCTTTTTTTCCAGCTTTACGCTTTATCCCGCATATATCAAGCTATGAAGATTCAACCTAATGTTAAGCAGTCCTGCTGAGAAGAAGCAGCTAGACATTCAATATTTGCTCTTTTAAATATAATCTTACTAATATTAAAAAGTTAAAATTTGTGATGATGGATGTTTCTTCCACTTTCACACAAAAACTACAGAACAGATATGAATGAAACTGTATAGTAATACAGCGTATACATCATAATAACAAATAGGCTACAATTTATGTAAAGATTTTGTATAATTTGGTAATATTATACCAGTAACTTTAAGCGGGCGAAGTTGCGAGAGGGTCGCTACTATATAATACTATGTATACAGATTTTCCTCCACATTTACTGTAATGTCCTCAAGGAAGTGAACTTTTCAGTAATTTCACGTTGTAATTTCATTTCATCCCCATACAGAAGTAATGTAAAGGTAACAATAAACCACTCATTCCCAAGTAAAGTAGTTAAGAAGACCGCAAGTGATTTGGAATACGGAAACAAAGGCTGTTACAGGATTAATGTTGATAGCGTATATATATTGTTGTAGTTGTATATATTTTATAGTATAAATAGGGAAGGAATAGAATTTTTGTGAGTATTTCCGTTATTAGTGTTAATTGCGTGAAATTAAATTTGCTTCGATTCTCATTCTGGGAAATAAATTATATTCATTTCCACTATCTTATAAGATAAAGAGAGGTGTTAACTATCATTACTGTAATTCGATCGAAAGGCGGAGAACGGAGTGTCTTAGCCGTCCCTGCTATATGCGTGATAAGGCGTGATGCTGTGCGTGAATCAATTCATGTAGCCTATTACAACTTTATGTAAAGCTATAATGTCAAACCCTTCATTTAAATCGAACAATAGGCCTTCATTTAAATGCTTCACTGCGATTTCGTTTTCGAATGAATTTACGCGAACGTATTTTGTAATTTTAATTGTGAATGTAATGAGAA